>OMLM01007506.1:14590-48293 GCA_900302695.1 Helostoma temminkii
TTGTTTATTAATACACATTCTCATATAATAATAATGATGATGGCTTACAAACACTTCAGTTCGTGGAAATGTAAACAGAACTCTATTGCATTGGAATAAACCCCTTAACTTTACCTGGTAACCTTTATTATTATTATTATTATTATTATTATTATTATTATTATTATTATTAGTAGTAGTAGTAGTATTGTTATTATACTCTTTACAAGCGTCGGCTAACTGAACTGAACTCAAATTTAATGTAGTGTTATAACTTATGCAAACGCAAAGCAGATGCACATCAAATACTGAGAGAAAACAAGTCAAAAGTGCACAATCATTCTCAGTATACTCAGACAGTGTGGACCACAGCTCTTACTAACGTGGCACACATGGGCCTTGAATTCAATGTCTAAGGGTTTAGTCCCGAGAGACCGCTGACTCTCTGACCCTGAGCACCTTTGGACGGACTTTGTGCACCGGACCACCTGTTGCGCGGCAAAAAAGAATTAAAAAAAGACAGAAGAGAGAATAGCAGGAGTGCACCTACCGACTACAGTCAGCAGCATGTTATCCAGGAGCAGAGCGACAAAAACAATGAAGAGAATCAGTTTCCTTGACTGTCTCTCTTCTCTGAGCCATTTGATCAAATTAAACTGCCGGAGCGCGTCTAACCTCCCCATGGTGTTAGTCCCAAAAAGAGAAAACAGAGGAATGACAAGTCCTTCTGCAAAGAGACAAGTGCAGTGATGTGTCAGTAACTTTTAACAATCCTACCAGCGTGAAGCAGCACACCAGAGAGAAATAAGAAGCTGTCAGAGTGTGCGCAGCGGTGAGCGCTGTGTGTGTCAGTGTCTTACCTTGGATGAACAGCAGCAGCAGAGCTGGAGGAGGGGATGCTGTCTTTCTACAGACTGGACCCACTGCTGACGTCATTTAACCTTTCTGTGCAGGTCCCTGTCAACCATTCACATCTCTACCACTGGATAAGAGCTCTAGTCTTGAAATAGCACAGACACAACACACAAGACATGTTCTAATGTGTTTCATGGAGCTTTCGCCACCAGCTAAACACGAACTGACATGTAGAGTGTGGGGCTTCCCGCTAGTTCATTAGCCTTAACAAGAGTCTCACACTGAAGGCACATTTAATCCTTTAATGACCTGCTCTTATTAACACAATCACTGGTAAATAGGATGATTCCATAACATAAAAGATAAAACTATCTTTGTAAAACCTTTCATAAAAATGTAGTTAGGGTTAATTAGCTTTATTTAAAAATGTAAAATGAAATGACTTCAGTATCTGAGGGGAACTGTGAACTAGAGACATAAAGGTTCAACAGCTGATGTGATGTGCACCAAACCTAAAAAACTCAATGTAGATGCCTGTAATCTTTTTTCATTTAGTAACCGTGAGCTAACTCTGAGCTTTAAGTCTGTCTCTATACAGTTTAGATGTTAACAAATAACAGGCACCATCAGTTAAAAACACACTGTCTGTTAATCCTTTATTATTAAAATGATTAACGTTATTCAATTGCAGTTTATTCATCTGGTATTTTGGATGCTGGGCTGCAACAACATCCATCTAATATTTGGATGTTTGAACAGAAAGGTAAATGTAACTAACAGTAAAGCTGAACCTAGTTCAGAGTTTGGAAGGATCCAATCGAAGAACACAATCAACCACTGAGTCATTATAAAGGTTTTACTGATGTGTCATGGTGCGTTTCTCCTATAGGGTTGCAAAGTAAAAGCTTGTAAAATGACAAATATAAAAACTACATGCTAACAAGTTTTAGTCAACAAAGAATATCATGCTATCTCGCCTGAAGTATCCTGTTTCAGTTTCATAAATTTGGTTGTATTAATAACATTAATCTATTTATATGTGGTGGAATTTATGCTTTTCTTTAATAACACTGTCTGGCAGTCAGTGTGGAACTGTCTCAGTTCTTCAAGGTTTTACAGCAGCACCACCTTGTGCTATACCAACATTACTGCAACATGACTGACCTGCAGTTAATATTTATTAAGTTAATATGAACAGAACATACAGTATAAAGACAGTTCATGAAGTGAATACAGATTTTGTAATAACACAACAACTGTAACTGAAGGCCTCAGTATTTTGTCTTCATGGCGATGATGAACCAAGTGGTGGTAGGAACGAAAAGGCTGCGACTCCTAACTGAGAGTGTTTCCAACACATCCAGGAACATAAGCAGAGCAGAGATACTGCACAGAACCTGCAAAGCTGCAAACCACACCTCTGCTAGAGGAGCTGAGGTTGAGGAGGACACAAGGAGTGAGAACTGAAGTATTAACAGAAAATCAGTCCATGCTTGTGTCACACTAAACAGCAACTTTAGAATGGCTTACAGTAACGGTGCAGGTAGGATCAAGATTCATAAAAACACAATAATAAAATTAATGTATTGTATAATGTAAAATACAAGAGCATTCAGTGTCACTAGTGACCTAGACTGGGCAGTGACACCAGTGACACTAGCAGAGGTGCTCTGTTCTTATGTTCTTATGCTACTTCCATCTCTTAATCAGTTTTATTTCC
This sequence comes from Helostoma temminkii, assembly GCA_900302695.1. Taxonomy (NCBI): domain Eukaryota; kingdom Metazoa; phylum Chordata; class Actinopteri; order Anabantiformes; family Helostomatidae; genus Helostoma; species Helostoma temminkii. The sequence continues at coordinate 17,145 of OMLM01007506.1, forward strand.
AAACAGACAGCAGGTTAAGTGAAAGAGTTATGTCAGCTAACAACCTAATTCATCTACAATCATTATTTGATTAGATGAAGATGATTATGAAGATGATTATCCATGCTTTTACTCTATTTTTACTTGTCTTAGCAAAACAGCTCTGGATCACTTGCGTCTGGTGCAGAATGCACCTGCTTAAGATCTTAACCAAGTAACATTAGCTTAGCACATTTCACATCAATTTCAGCCAGCACCATTACCTCTGTATAAGTCGGTCCTCCAGAACAGAGATGTCCTTTTTTTCAGATTTAAGGTCTTTTTACTTCATCACCTGTAAATGCATGTTATTTTATATCCAGCACTGATGCTACTAAATATGAGACTTGTTAGCTGTTTGCGTCTTGCACTCCAGTTAGCCAAACTGGTTTGACCCTGTACTGACACACATCAGGCAGACCAGAATATATAATACATCCAAGTGTGGTTGCCAGACTCATGCCAAACTCGATTTGAATGACATCCCCGTGATTCTCTATGCCAAATCCAAACTGAACGGATACTGCCAACATAGGGCAACAATCACCCCAACAGAAATGGCAGACTCAGCTAATACCCTCCCAAGTCTGCGTACAAAAAAAATGTTCATATCAAAAATGTGTGTATGAATTTAAATGATGTATGGTATAAGAATACAGGTAACATTAGTTTCAAGCTGCATAGACAATGTATCTTTTCCGCCGTCTTTACTTTTTTATTTAGATTTTGGCATTGCATTTTCTCCTAGGATTGCAAGTTCTTTTGGCAAAGCAGTGGTGGCACAGTTGGTAGGCCAGTTGTTTACAAACCTCAAAGTTGTGGGTTCACTTCCCTGTATACCTGATTCCTGGCCACATGTTGAAGGGTCCTTGTACAAGACACTGTTCCCCTGACCCTTGGTGTCTCAAAGGGGCAGCCTGTCCACAACAAGTTTTCCCAAGGGGATTAATAAAGTATCAATTATTATATTTCAATAATGCTATCAAACATGACACACAGCTCAGGTATTTAATGTGTTCTATCTCAGGCACACTGGTGGAACTACTCAAACCCTTAACTAGTTACTCGTTACTACTTAGATACTGCAGCAGTCATTAAAAGTTGCATTTTGTGTTATGTTGAGGAACCACTTGTAATATTAATTGAGTTGAGCTTTTTAAATGGCTCTTGTTTGATTTGTATATTGCAAACAGCTGAAAGCTTGAAAAGCCAATTCAGTTGAATGGTTCTGAGTGTAGCAGTAGGGGTGCCACCATGTATGTGAGCACTTGGTTAGCCATTCATATGTAATATGTAATTATTAATACTTACATTCTAAGACCACCTGCAAATATAGTTTGACATGATCTGTCACTGTGATCTTCTTAAAAAAGAAGACATATTTTCACTGAATGTAAACAGGGTCACGTTAACAGATATATAACATTACATACTTCAGGAATAATAAAAATTAATAGTGTTTTTAAATCAGATTCTTCATAGGAAGACACATTATACTGGATATATTATATACATCTTGAATTTGTATGTACGTCTTGGTGGTATATTATACTATGTGTTTTGATGATTTCTCCCAACAGCTTAAAGCTTGCCTCTCAAACAAACACTAAAAAAAGTATATGTTTATATATTATTATATGCCCACTGTTACACTGTATTGAAAAGTGGTGTTTTGCTGCCCTCTTTGGTTGAAAGTTTTAAGCCTGTTTAGCCATTGTTGTTTGACAGGATCACTAAAAGCTGTGGTTGTGTGTGGTCAGAAACAAGCTCTGCTATACTTACATTAGAAGGTTGATTGTTAAGTATCAATAGTGCATGAAATTCTTTATAATGGAGCGTAACTATGCTGCCTTCATAACAGAGAAAAACATAACAAAAGACACAATAAATCTATTTTTAATCAAACTTTGCTTAGACAAATTGCCACTCCCACAAACACCTTCTTTTTTCACCTGGCCAATGTGGCAACATCAATATTGCCAAAAAGTACCATAAAAAGCTAATTCTGTTCATACACAAGATGATAGAGAATAGGTAATATTTATCAGTATTCACTTCATGAAATATAAACAGATCCTATGCACATGTACAGTCTATAACGTGGCATTTTGACAGTCCAGTGTGTCAGACAGAGTTAATGTGCACACAAACCAGTGATTCTGAACATTCAAAATGAAACTTTAAATGTAAACACATCTGACATAAAATGGCATTGGTTTGCTATTTCTCAGACATCGAGTTTTCCGACATAAAGTCCACCCCACTGGCAAGGTACTGTATCTGTAATACTGTATCAATATATGCATTCTTTAAACTTCGTCCTGATAGGAGAAATTCTAAATATCACACTCTTTCACTGAGCAAAAGCATTTGGCACATGCACACTTTTTATTTTGCTCTTGCGCATAACCAGCATAGAGAGTGCACTGGATGACTCCTACTTTGAAATCTGTTTCATTTTAAACTATTGGACACAATGCAGAGATTTGATGCTTAATCGTTGTCTTCTTTTTTGAAAGAATCCATATTTCCCCTGCTGATGAACTTAATGCACTGGCGATAGCAGCTTACAATTCTTGTTTGACTCAGCTTAAAAGCCATGGACATAATGGCCATGCCAATGATGATGAAGAGTGAGGTAAGCATGAAGTACTTTGGGTGATTAGGTACAATGTCACCAAAACCAATAGTAGTGAGTGTGATAAAGCAGAAGTAGTAAGGGTCAAAGCCTTTGAATTCAGTTTCCCACAGTGGCAGAATCAAGCCTCCAAGGAAAATGTAGGCAAACACAATTAAAAGAATCAGTATAAAGGGTACATCCAACATGTCCATTCCATCCCCTAAACCTGTGAAGTCCCATATGGCATATCCTTTGGGTGGTGGTGGTAGCTGGTCTAACTCTGGGCAGGAGAGTGTCCTGAGCAGTGGGCCCTTTCTGAGTAAATTCTCCCTGGCAAGAAGCTTCTCAAATATCTCTTTGTTGTTCTGAAGCTGAATGGACTTGTGCCGTACATCTGCCTGACTGTGCAGAACATGCCTGATGTCAAGCGGTTCATGGATGACAATGTCATGGCTGAAAACAATGGTACCATCCTCCAGGGTTCTGTGGCTCGACTCTGCTGCACTCTTTCGAGCCTTCAACGGTGACCAGGTATGGGAGCCCACAGATTTGCAGAATGTGTGAATGTGGCCATAGGCTCTGGACATCAACATAGCAAGGAAGTCTCCCACATCTAGTATGACCAGAAGCATGAGAGGGATGCCCACCATGGCATACAGGACACACACCACCTTACCAACAAGGGTAACTGGATAGATCTCCCCATACCCTGCAACAACAATGGACAAAATGGACACTTTAGACCATGAAGCAGGAACAACAGGCAGATTAAAGACATCTGTGGTGCAGGTAAACCCTTGGAGGTACTAAGAAACAATCACTCTCATAGAGAATGAGTGTCAAATTTAAGCTTTGTGACATATCGTCTTTTCAGTTGATTATGCTAATTTATGATCAGTAGTTAAATCTGTGCTAATAATGGATCATAATCAGTTTTACTTCAAAAAACAACTACGAGAGAGAGAGAAAACACAAAGTTAATATTAAACAATGCTGATGTATGAGTAGATGGAGAAAAAAGGAAGGAGCTCAGTGTGTCATGGAAGGTCTCCCAGCAGTCTAAATCTATAGCAGCATAACTGACTAAGAGATGGTCACCTGAACCAGCTCTGACTATAAGCTTTAGGTTTAGGAAAGTTTTAAGTCTAGTCTTAAAAGTAGAGAGGGTGTCTGCTTCCCAAACCTGAACTGGGAGCTGGTTTCACAGCGTAAAACAGCGTTCTGGTGAAATACTGTTAAATCTTCAATTTCAATGCCATAAGTCAGAGAGGGTTTATTTACATTTTGGGTGAAACCAATATAATAATGAATTAAAAGCAGTGCTGAGACAGTTACTGTCAACATCTACATGGACGTTAAAGTCACCCAATATAATACTTTATCTGTAATAAGAACTGAATCAGACAGAAAGTCAGAAAATTCTGTTAAAAACTCAGAGTAAGGGACAGGAGGATGATATGAAATAACAAACAGAACTGGTTTTTGACTTCTTCAGTTGGGATGTGAGATACTGAGCAAAAGATGACCACTAACAAGTAACACAAATCACACTTTGCCCCTAATGACTTCTCATATGTCTTTTGTGGTGATGTAAAAGGCTTTCTCCTGACAGTGCAGTCTCTGCATTGAGTTGTAAGCTTCCTGTTACTGCTACTCAGTGACTCACTACTGAACTTAGCCATTAGCTGGTTCCTTTTAACCACTTATCACATATAAGAAATTAACAGACATATTCTGATGTATCATCACAATGTTCTTGCACATCAAATTAACAAATGGTCCTGACAGCATAGTTTTAACTAACAAGTTACAGAAAACAAAAGAAACAATAACTGGCAAATACAATATATTTAGTTTTAGACATTCTTATTGGTTGTAACGATTACTTATTAGAGAAGGCTAAATTACACCATATGTTGTTAACAAGCACTACAGTGCTTCCTTACAGTATCTTCCTAATAGTGCTGCTGGGTTAACACAATTTATTACAGAGCTCACATTTCTTATAATAAGGAAAAGTTTATACTTCTGCTCAGTAGTATTTTACTCATCTTTCTTCTGATGGGAGATGGAACCCCCACACTGACTGTCTCCAGCTCCCAAGATGTCCCAGATTGGCCTAGACAACTTCCATGTTCATCTTCATCCACACTCATCACTCTTCCACAGACCTTACCCTCTCCCTTCATTAAACTTTAAAACTCACCGAAAGTCTTTTTCTTTACAAAGCATATTGTCTACAGATTATTAAATCAGCTCAGAGATGGTCAGGCTGATAATCTGCAGTGGGTTTCAGATCATTTTGAGATTGTTCCAATGAGTTAACACATGATCACTTCATTCACAACATTGCCTGTCTTTCTGTGAATGGTGCATTAGCACCACAGAGACCAACATGTAACAGGCATACATTTCTATTATTCCAACCATGCAACACTTGCCATCTACTCATGGGAGACACAAGCCACAAAAGGAAATAAATAGAACTTAATGTATTTTCTGTTAATCAGCTGTTCATTAAGTAATGCAATACTTCTGTGTTTCTACTGTAAAATATTTATTTTAGCTCTACTAAAGTGGTAATTAATATCACCACATTTATTTTAATTTTTCCTTAATCATACAGATTTCAGTGCACACTTAGTGACCTTGGTAATGCCAATCTTCTGCAGCGGAAAGGTTTGGAAAGGATTTAAAGTGACACCAAATAACTTCAGCATTACCTAACTGACAGCAACTCTGCAGAGGTGTGTTCACCTGCTAAATACAGTATCACTGGAACTGTTGCTGATATACCTATACCTGTAACTGACACTGAGAAGTGTGTTAGTGAAGCACAGTGACGAGATGATACTTGACATGACATCAATAATGTTCTGTTAACTGCCTACCAGTGTCATTTGTTACATCTAATCTTTCTTTTATTAAACCTCTCGACTCACAGACTACATGATGTGGGTTGAGGACATACATACAGTATTATCTATATCCAGATTATGATTTATACTGATGGGGCTCATATTGTAGAGTCACAGGACTATGGGAGTGTCAGGAACCTCCTGGGTTACTGTAGTGTGTGCTCATGTGCTTGTGAAGCTAGGAACTTTACATTATGATTTCCTGCTAGTTCATTGTGCCACATCAGCAAATGTTAGACTGTTCTTCCTTTCAGACCAAAACCGCACGTGATGCACTTCATGCTGTGGCTAAAAAGCAGATAACAGAAGAATCACTTTCTGATGCAAATACTCAGTAATGTCATTATGATATAAGCTAATATTAGCATGACATTTTTACTCACATGATTTTTAGATAGTGGAATGACTACACGATCTTCCCTCAGTAGTGTCCTTTCACTGTTTATCTCCTCTCAAGTGCTCAGTGAAGTGATTTTAACTACGTAAGTGGTGCACTGAAAGCAAGTAACAGACTAATATTTATTTCCTTCAGTTCTGTGGCACTTTTGGCATCTACAGTACCTAAAACAGCCCTGTTACTGAGAGTTTCTGACCAGTTAATGGCAACTTTCTACTTTGAGTTACATGATAAAAACGACCTCAGATAGAACAGAAATACTCAGTTACACACTTACCTATTTACAAACGCATGCATTTATCTGGAATTATGTTTTCAAGAGTTAAAGTGCAGAGTGAACCAGAACACTGAGCTGGAACATGCTTAAAGTCTTCCTCTATGTAGTTAGCTTTCTCACTGGTCCACGTTCTACTTGCCCTTGAATGGGAAACTTGAACAGCAGAGGCTGAGCAGACAACTGAGTAAGAATTTTATCATCACAAAATGATTTCAGCTCACGTTCCTCCCATTTTTTATTAATATGATCCATGTTTACTAGGAAACTAAAGCAAGGTTCTAGTGGTTGTCATCTCTGAATGACAGTGTTATTATGAGAAAACAAACCTTCTGCCATGTACAGTTTACACATGGTTGACTGCTTAGTACACAATGATACGCAGCCCACAGTAATACGCAGCAAGGATTTTTACTGCCTGGCAACATGAATAGAAGGAGCGGAGAACACAGTCATTAGCACCAAAGTGCACTAAACCACAAGTAACACAGAGCACTCTAGGCAACTCTAAGACACAGCTCAATAACGATGAGTGTCGCAGAGACACTATAGAAACCTATAGAGGTTTTTTTGAAGTACACACATGCCACACAGGAAACAAATCTAAATGACTTTGGTACAGTTTTCTGACTCTTCATCCGGTGCTCCACCAGTGGAACAAGGGTTTCAGTTATCTGGTGAAATATGTCAGCATTGACTTAAAGGATTGACACATATTTTGTAAACACAGCCATGTTGCTAGATGATGCATTTGGACATTTTGTTAACTTCTATCTTCTATCTATATAAAGTGGGAAGTTTGTGTGTATGTTCTATAGGCTCCTGAGCCTCTAGAGGGATCCCAGAGGCAGCCCACCATCACAGTGAGGTTTTAGAGGAAGAACCAACTTGATAGGAGCTGCCTTTCAAGAGCTACACATTTCTTACATTTACCACATAGAGTAAATTACTATGCTAATGAATTTTTTATGGGAAATGTGAGACATAAGTAAAACTATTTTGGATTCAGGAAAACAAATTATTCTTTGTCTTCAAATTGTTATTCCACTATCTGGAAAAACAGGTGCTACAGCTAATATTTAGATAAAGAGGAAATATTGAATAGTTAACCAGCTGTACAAACATTTATGTTCACCATCACAGGATGAAAGTCCCTCAGATGACACACTGATCAGGTCTGAGTTTTAATATTTACTGTATAAGTCCGTGTTGTTTTCAGACAGATTCATTAGTGTTTAGCACCAAATAAAGAGAACATCATTACAAATGTGCCTTTCTTTATTGAAACATAGAGAAAAACAGAGATTAGGTTTTAATAGCTGATCAGAATTCATAAAATCACCTATTTGATGTACACAAAGCAACATGTGAATAAGCCATAAGTCATTTTCAACATGAGCACTGACAGATGAAGTTAAAAGTAGCTTTGCTCTTTTTTCTTTGGTTTTCACAGAAACTGTGGTTGGAACGAAAAAAGAGCAGCTTCTGATGAAATGACAACTATTTTATATAGTGTATGTAGAACAGGAAGAACTGATCTTCTATAAGCAGACCGCAGTGTGTGTGTGTGTGCATGACATGAATGATAAGCCGTATGTATATGTAACTTACCAACGGTTGTGAACACGGTGCAGCAGAAGAACATGGAGCCAAAGAAATCCCACCTGTCAGGTCTCTGGAGCCAGATGGACTTGAACCCATCGCGCATCTTAATCTCCACTTGCTTCACTATATGTTCATGTGTGAGTGAGGCGTTATCTGACGTAAAATAAACATGTGACTTTCATAATGAATATTACATTTTGGAAACGTAATCAGCAACCACAAAAGTTCATAAAGGTAATGAGGTATGAATATTAAATTCTATTAGCTGCACACTGATAACAGTGATACAACAGATATCTGTGCACACTTACAGGTGAAGTTCTGGACGGTGATGACAATCTCCCCCAGGAACTTGGTGTACTCCTCCTGGGTAGCTGACTCGCTCCGTCCTTCAATATGCCGGAACATGAGTGCACCGAGCGCAGCGTATCCAACCAGTGACAGACACAGCGTAAGGTGAGGAAAGAGTCTCCAGAAACGCGCTGCGCATTTTCGGGACTCTGCTTTAACACTTATTCCCTTCTTCACCGCCACTGACATCTTCTTCATCTGCCTCTCCCACAGCAGCGTCTACACTGTGTGTGTGTGTGTGTGTGTGTGTGTGTGTGTGTGAGTGTGTTTGTGTGGAGAGCGACTGTGAAGCTGTGGCTCAGCTCCGGCAGTGTGCGCGGCAGCAGCTGAGGCACTAAGCACACCACATTCACACACGCATTACAGACAGTGGGAGGAGGCCTCTGGAGACATCTCTGCAGCCTATACTGACCCTATAGCAATTACTCCCCTCTCTGACTGCCCGGGGTCCTGGGGGACCCCATCAGAGACTCTGATAGTCCTCACAAACATTTCCACCACTGTCATCAGACTGACCGATGTATTGATCGTACCCAGGACAATGTTCTTCCCTAATATTGAGGCTAGAGAGATCCTTAAAACGCATAGTTCAGTTCAGTTCACTTATGCTGTGCCACATCACAACAGAATCATCTAAATGCAGTTCACATATTAAGGGAAAGACCTTCCATAACTGTAGAGAAACCCAATAATGCAAGAACCAAGTAAAACCAGGCTCGGGGTGGACGTCCTCGACTGGTCTCTGTCCTTCTGTGTATGTGACAGTGGTTGACGTCCCTCCAGACCAGGCCCGTTTTAAATGTTTACAGCCATCAATCATTCTGTCATTCTCATTCTCCAGTTTGTAAATCTGTGATAAGTACTGTCTGACCATCCTGGAAGTGATCCCTCCCCCCGCCGATCTTGAAAAGCTTTTGAGATGCAAATGTATGATTTGTGATATTGGGCTATAAAATAAATTTCATTCCATCTATGCAAGAAACTGTACATGACCTTAATATTTGAAGTACATTGATGGAAGAACTCAGATCCCTTACTTAAATAAAAGTTTAAATACCACAGTTTAAAGTGTTGGAAATATAAAATCACATAAAATGGAATTACTCAATTAAAGTGCAAGCACCTTAAAGTTTTTCAGTACACTAGTTTAGTCATTGAACATTGTTGACAGCCTTAAATCAGCTCGAGACACTTTTCTTCACGAAGTTCCACTTACTGCACAAGCAACAATGCTCCTTAATACAAACAAATGGGCTTGCCCTCTAGCGGCACCAGGGGCAACAGGTGCTGCAGATCTCTATATTTAGTGAACAATGTGAAGGCCCGTTGAGACAGTCAGAGAACAGCTGGGGTCTTTCTAAATATCTTTAGACTATAACTACTACTATAACAGACTGAGGCATTATTTTGGGCATTCTACTGTTTTCATCTTGTGACTGACTGTAGATTGTTTTGTTGCATGTGCACTTTCTGCTTTGAATTTCTAGTAATTATCGTTTAGGTTTCATTTGCCGCCTGACACAACTTTATGAGAATAATGATGCAATGGAGACACTTGCTCTAATACACAGTTAAAACCACAACATGTAATTGTAGCGCTGGCTTTGATTTCATTGTGTGTACAGTGTTCAATCACATATCAATTATGGAAGTCACTGGGGGAAAGTAGGAAATTGCCTGTGAAGGAGACTAATATGCTAAAAGCAGGAAGCCATAGCTTTATAGCAAGATGAAGTGCATCAGCGATTATGTATTCCATGTAGTCATAATGAAAACACTCAGGAATTATGAGTCACTGTGATATGAGAAAGTGATTTAGAAAAAAAAAAACACATTAACATCTGTTAACAAGTCAAAATGAAGGCGGTGCTCATTGAATCAGTGATGATGACTTCTATATGCCTGATGGACTTATCTGAACCAGTACTGCAGCAACACAAGAGAGCTGCAGCACATCAGCATTTTAACATGGTTTTAGGAGAATACCTGTACTGACATTACAAACATGCATACGTACAGACGTCAAATCTTTCCAGTGACATCATGATGTGAAAGATGACAGGCTGTAAAGTGTTTTTTGAGTTTTAATATGTAGTCTGTTATGTGTTAGACTCACCACAGTGGAGCATGGTCCACATATCGATTTACCTCATGTTTTACACCTGATGCCCTTCCTGACACAACCTTGCAGCCTTTGTTGCACCAGGCTTGGGACTGTCATCCAGAGACCACTGGCTTGTGCAGCATCAGGGGCTGGGGTTTCTGGACATTTTGGGGTACCAGGTCACGAACCTCTAATCCTTGAGTCAAGGGGTGACTACCCTACCAACTGGACTACTGCCACCCCCTTCATGACAAGACTTTAGTATTACTTCAACATGAATAGCTGCTAAATTATATGTTATATCAAAATAAAATGGTTGTGTGAAAGGTCAGAGGATGAATTATAGCAGTCATTACAGCATTTAGTCATATGTATGAAAGAAGCACAACATCAACCAAAACCAACATATTTAAGATTATAATTAGATTATTTTAATAAGATTAGTAATTGTAGAATTACATTCTAGATGTTTAACTTTAGTTGATTCATTTGGCGCCAGTATTATTACTTATTATGCTATATAGCTATAGCAGCTATAGCTGAGCTGTTTCTCCTGTTCATGATCTGAGCAGGGCAGGGCAGATCTCAAGTTAATGTAATAATGACCATAATTGGTGTAACACTGTCAAACCACAGCACAGGGGAAGTCCAGGGAATGCTGGCTTGTCCCTGAAGAATGTACCACTTGGACAGCTATCATGTCTGCTCAGCATCAGTGGAATAAACCTTTTGGCTGGCATTCTGTTTAAAGTAAACACACATCAGAGCGTCACAGAGCTTAGGCCTCAACTCATGACATTATTTAACAGTTACACCATTCCAAAACAACTAGTCACTGATGTGGTCCCTGGACCCCAAACCCACTGTGATCTTCTTAGACAAAGCTTTTAAGGCAACTTAAGTCATCTGCGTTTGTGCTGAAGTGACTTATTTGGAGTAAATGAAGGTCTGCTAAATCATTCTTGACTGTGTTTATATTTTAGCCTATACAGTACAGTTCCAGTGTCAGTATGACAAGTGGACCATACTGAAGGCTGGTGGATGAATGGATGAATGAGTTCAGAAGTGATTTACACCCTGTACTTGTATAAAAAATAGATATATTCAGGTATACTATTAGTATACTTCTTTAAAAAAAAGTTTACTTTTTATGTACTTATCAGAGGTATACTAGACAAAGTAGTATTTAGGTATACTTGCTGTAAAATGACAAGTATAAGAAAAGTCTAAGTATACTTGGCCTATATTTTTCCCTCATACTTAAGTATACTGACAACTATATAGAATTACCCAGCATGCATTTCAGTAGTTTAACTTTAAAAACAAATAACTATTAAGGTTATAAATTAGTTTAGTAAATAATTCTTTGTCACAAATTGTTGTGTGACATGGTGTTTTGCCTTTTAAACAGACTAAGTATGTTGTATGTCAGTAATTAATGGTGGCGTTATGAACTTATAACTGTTAGTAAGAAGGGTGAGAGGTCAGCAGGAGCTGCCACTCAGTAACTTTAGACTTAACAGTGTGATTTCCACAACAGCTATGCCTCTGTTCATTGGGAGGAGGTCATACTGCATGGAAACTATTAACAAATATTTAACAAATATTCAGATGAAAGATATAGTTGTGTGTTAAGGTATTAAATAGGGGAGCCAGGTGTCATTGGAGTGTGTGGAACAGCAACATACAGTATGTACCATAAAGAACTTCACAGTTCTTGAGTTCAACAATTTAGCCCCCTGTCTACAGAGAATACGTACTGTATGTGTGTAAGACTTGTCTAGCTTTTGTAGTTTTGAGAGGTTTTTATGTATGTGCAAAATTCATAATCAGAAATGAATATCTGAAATATTTTACCATTTATCACCAAGTCATATTAAAGCAATAATGTATTATATATAGATTATATATTAATATTGGCTTATCACACACTTTTGATGCTTCTAATAATTCTAAAACATAGAAATTACAATTATTGATGTTGAACAGTAAACCAAGCTTCAGAAGCACAGTTTACAATGAGGAAAGATTAAATTATGATCAAATAATATACAATGATCAAGTAATTCAATGCCATGTAGACATAGAAGGCGCTGATAGCAGATAAGGCTGTACGTCACACCCTAAAGCCATTAACACAATCTAATTCCAAGTCTTAAAGCGATTCTGAACCTAATGTTCTCTCCTTCTTTCCCACTCAAAACTCATGCCCTCAAAACATCAGTGTCTGAACCTCTAAATCAGAAAGATTTATTTATTTTGTTGGGTATGTCTCTCAGATTGTTTTTCTTTATGCTATTTTACATGTATTAGTTTTATTACACAGTAAAGAGGAAGAAAAGATCAAACAAGATCAGAGAGAGAGAGTATACAGTGTAGGGTACAGCGTAAAAAAACCCTCTTTTCTACCCAGTGCTTAACAGCACTAAGAGAACACAGATGGACAAACTGTACGAATTATTAACATGCAGAAACAGATTTACCAGACATAAGTAATGATGGAACAGATCTGTTCCTTATCCTTATGTCTACCTGTCAGGGTCCCGTGAGTAACTGAGGGCTTATGATGACATCCTGACATCTCTATCACATCTCTAATGTGATAGTGTATTCAGCTGCTAGTGCTGTCTGGAGCTCTGCTACTCATCAAGCTACACATTTGAAAAGTGTGTTAGGCTATGGTCATATTAAGTGCTGAGGTGGCTCAAAGGGAGAGATCTGGGTTGTTCACTGAGGTGTGCTCAGATCAAATCATTTTTTAAAAAAAGTTTCACCCTGGCTATGTTCACGTTTGAGACCTTATTGTTCAATTGTAGTTTTTAAGTCAGAATTTCTTTAGATTTTTCAGTTCCTGGCACACTGCGCCTCTGCACCCTTACAAACTCAATAGATCTAGTCATTACACTACACAAATCTTTGTTTTTCATTTATTTTGAAAGAATTTGACTTTTTTGTTTTGAAAACTGCCTGATATAAAATTTTTATTAATATTTGTATGTAAGTTTTTTTATTCAGTCAAGGTTCCCAAAAGCAATAAAAAAAGCTGCAATACCTCGAACTGTATTGACGTTTGTGTGTTTCTCAAAATTCACATATTCTTATATTGTGTTTCAATGAAAAAGAATCAAACACCAGGCAATGCACATTCACAGGCTTTACAGAATCTGACTGATTTGGTTTGCCTAAGATTTTCACTGGCCCCACCCAGCCACCCCTATGAACATTTTCTGGGGGCGCAGCTGTTTCAAAAATCCTGAACTCACGACTGTAACTGACTGATATTTATTTATCATTTAGTTGTATCGTAAGGTCTTAAACCTTACATTGTAAAGTGCCTTGAGATGACTTTTGTTGTGATTTGGCGCTATATAAATAAAGTTGAATTGAATTGAATTGAATTGATAGATGTGGCTGCAGTTGTACATTTCTAAAACACTAAAGAGCAGTAAAGAAAGTCTTTGCTGCTGAAGATGAACTGGTGTGACTCCCACTCTTCCTTAACATAATAATGTACTGTGTTCTGTCAGTCATCCACGCATGGTTATGTTTGGCCGTAACCTGTAACGCCGGTAAAAACTGACAGACAGTCCCTGGTTTAGGGAAACTGGGACCCTATATAGAACTTCAACAGAAGAACATCAGAAATTTCTATTGGTGCTACTTATTACAATTTTTATTTATTTCCTGTTCACATGTACATGCACAGCTTGTTGATTCAGCTGCATTCATACTTGTGCACTGAATGAACATTTTTGTTGTTTTGTAGTTAACTCCTGAAACTACAAAATCTATTTTGGGTCATTAGGTATTGAAGACAAGATGGTTGCCAATGTTCACAGTGGCTGATATATGTTATATGTTATTTTACGTTACCTGGCTATGTGTGTTATCCTGCATCGTGCAATACCACCTGTACTCTAATATCTGGGAGGTGAATATGATTATTAGTAAACATTTGTTTCCGCTCACATTTCTATGTGTCTGAGGTTATCTGATAAAGTCAGATCTCTCAAGTAATTTACCCAAGTACCTTTCCTAGGGTGTGTGCAGTGTCCTTTCTTTAGTGTGCCCACAGTTCCTACAATCACTGGCACAGTTCCTGTTTTACACTTCCACATCCTGCAGATCTTCATTTCCAGGTCCTTGTGTTTACTGATTTTACTGACTGTTTAACATCTTACTGACTTTTTTTTTTGTTTTATTGGAACAACCCACAAGATGGTTGTATTGTTGATGTTGATAACTTTATCTGGCTGATTTTCAACATCTGGCACATGCACCCCCAGGTTATTGCACACAGTCCAGTGAACATAACTGGCTACTTTATTAATAAACAGTATTACCTATGTGTTCTTCAGCCTACAGTCTATATTTGCTCTCTACTGCCTGTGTAAGGATGTTCTTCTGGTGGTATCTGGTGTTGAATGAGGGCTTTCTGTCTCTCCTTTAAGACTGGAAATGTGTAGCCATTACATAGATGCTTGCTTTTTTCCAGTTCTCGAAATACTTGTTAATGCAACAGTTCGCTCTTCAGCAGTTCTATTTTATTCTTCTCAATGTTTTACATTCGGAGCTTCGCTCTCTTGCTTCAGGTGTCGTATCCTTTGAGCTTCTATTTGGAGAGAATATTTAGCTTTGCTGGCATCAAGAGCTCTAACTATCCTTGTGAGTCTATCTTCACCCAGCTTGATGTAATTGCTGAGATCAATGCGCTTAGTATTCTCGGTAGTACTCTTTCATCTAGATGTTCTCAGTATCTTTCTATTATTTTTTGTTTTCTATTTATTAGTCATTTCATATGATGTGTCAGTATGAACAATGCAGCACAACCTCTTCTAGCTTTAGTTAACCAAATGAGAGTTGCCTCTAGAGTAGCTTTGCTCTAGTTCAACTTCTTGTTTTGAGAAGTAGTTAGTAGCCTGCTAACGTTTAGTTACTTCAACAATGTCAGTTGAAAACTGATAATTATTACTATACATACACTAACAGTTAAATGTTTGACTATACATACAGCAGTGGAGGAGTTGGCAGGGTAGTCATTTACAAACCCAAGGTTGTGGGTTCAATTCCCAGTACACCTGATTCCTGGCCATGTGTTGAAGTGTCCCTGGACAAGAAGCTGAACCTCATGCTCTAGCAGATGCTGCCCAAACAAACTCTCCCAGAAGACACCTCTGTGACACCACCCACATTTATGTACCATGGTTAAGCTGTGAGAATATGTTTCTTTGTAGTTAAATAGTCACTCCCAGTGTCAGGTGGTGCAGAATTGTAATGTCTTTACTGTCTACTGCATCAGTGTAATTTGGGAAGTTACACAATATTTTAAAGGAAAATTAACAAAGTCCTGGCTCGGGGCTTTTCATATTGCCTGTCCTGATTTCCAGCACTGTGGTGCTTTCAACTGTTCAGTGGTGAAACACCAAACCCTTTCCTCCAAGAAAGCACTTTATCAAGATAACATGCAAACATGTAGATCTAGAAGTGAATCTTGTTGTCTTGTGTGCATCAGCTTCACCACTTTGTTGGACTTTTCATCTTCCATCTGACATTTACCTGCATCACTGTATGCCACCATTATGAAAACTGTCAAAACACAATTTCACATGCAGCTTCTTTCTAATTGTACCTGCTCTAGATTCTCAACAATTCAATTCAATTTACATAAATCACCACAAAAGTAATCTCAAGGCACTTTACAATGTACAGAAAAACAGAATTTAACAATACAACTATGTATAATTATATAGAAAATCACAAACATTCCCACTGAGCAGCACTAGAAGACATTGAAGAGGAAAAACTCCCTTTAATGAAATGTTGAGCAGGACCAGGCTCAGGGTGGACAACCATCTGCCTCGACCGGTTAGGGTGAGTGGAAAGAGAAAAGAACAATAGGCCACAAATCCAAACAACAAACAGCAGACAAAACACTGGGCAGGATGGTTGGGTCAGCAACTGCACAGAGAGAGAGAGAGAGAGAGAGAGAGAGAGAGAGAGAGAGAGAGAGAGAGAGAGAGAGAGAGAGCACGAGCAGAGAACAAGAAGTGAATAATAGCAGCAGAAATAATAAGTGTGTTTTATCTGCATTACGTGATTTAAGAAAGTGGCAGAATGTGACAATAGATCTTATTCTTTGTCTAAACACCAGAGAGGAAAGGTTATACAAACTGATTTAAACTTTGACAATAAATCCGTCAGAGTAATGGAAGTTTGTATCTTGTCACTGATGTTGATTCATAAAAAAGCATAAAAAAGGTGAATATACAGAAGAAGGTGAACGTCAGCGTCAGACCTTTGAGTCTTCAATGAGGTTCCATTGAAACTGACTGATGCCCAAGGTTCCTATAAAGTTTTTTTTACATTAGCACAATACAATCACAAACAATTATTATTATTATTCTATAGTGACAATAAACAATAATAAATGAATCCTTACTGTTTTCATAAGTGCTATAACACGTCAGTAGCACCATCTATGATTGAGTTGCTCTTAATTGTTTTTACCAGCAAGTGTCACTAGTGAACACTGTGTTAAATGAGGCATTATGAGGACACCATGAATATATTGTAATGCTAGATTTTCCAGGCTTGATTCATGACATTCTAAAAGAGATGTTAAACTAATTTGTGTTTTCGTACCTGTCCTTCCAAGGTTTTATCATCTCTGCAGGTCATGAAGTCCCTGCTGGACAGGAATGACCCACTCCTGACTTATGCAAACAGCTTCAGTGCTTTCTTAGTTTTGCCTGCTTTGACCAGTTATTTTATGTGGGGCTAGAGCACCACTGCAACTCCTCTCAACACCTAAATATTCAAATGGTCATTGTACAACACTGCCATCCTTTTCTGAATTTGTCAGCAGAAGAAAACTGCAAACTTGAAAGATGCAAACACTTCCACACTTGAACATGAAATGGAAGAATAATAAGTGAATAAGTGATTAAGAGACAATATAAAGTCTATCCTCAAGTTTAACATCTTACTGCTTTTGTTTGATGCCTCTTTGCAGCCTGATTTTTAAAGAAATAATTGTTGCATTAATTTATTTCATTACTTATTTCATGATAACCACTACTGAGTATTATTTAGACTATCCACCTCCTCTGTGAATGATGAAATACACATTAGCTCAAACTACTGAGTTTGGATATCTATGAATATAAGTATTGATTATCGAATAGGAAATATTGCTCAGAATAACAAATTGACACTTACTTCTGATGCCATGTTTCCTACAATCACAACTCTGCTTGGTAAGAAACGCCATGTTTCAGGTGAACAACGGTCACAGGTTGATTGAGTTGAACAAGTATCTGAGTCGATCAAATCCACATATATGTGACCTGAATGTGTGCTTCAAAGCAAAATATAAATGTTCCAGTCTACATAATAAACCATAATCCACAGTGTGCAGTGTGCAGGTACACTGTCCAGTAATTCAAAGGTGATGTGTGTTCCAGGAATTAGTTTTTATTTACATATTACAATTCATTTGATGATAAAGTTTCAAGCTAATGAACAACTGACAGATTTTAGTTTTAACTGCAGTTCAGAAGAAGTCTCAAGTTTTGTGTTACAATTTTCAGTAAAAACAACACTGCTTAGTGCAGTGCTTAGTTCTGTACTGCAGTCATCTAGAATCCACTGTCAACCAATAAGACTTTTGCAGTTCCCTTAAATTTAATAGCATTGAAACATCAAACGGTTCTGAGCCTTTCACTGGTTTCAGCAGTACTACCCACACAAGCCACATGAGGTCCCCAGAGGCTTGATAGTCACACGACTCAGCTGGTGCTCAAACGTTAACAGGTTCTAGCGATCTGACTCTGTGTCCCACAACCTTCTCTCTAACGGGCCGCTGGCACACAAACCCAGTCTTTATAAGCAAATCTGTGAATGTGTTCCAGCATTATAATTTATAGTGGTGGACTGGCCTTTGATTATGGACTGGAAGAATAGCAAATCAGACTATGATTACGTGTCAATCAAACAAGATGTTTGCTCAACCATATGATAACTTAGCTAGGGGAGGGCACAAAGGGCTAGTCCTGTAAATAAGTTCTATGTGTATGTTTCACAAAAGAAATATTAAAATGTGTGTAACAAATGTGTAATGATGTGATCAGGGAGAGTCAGAGACTCTGCTCAGACATTGGCCAATTTTGCTAACAAGCTTGTTAACACATAGATATTTCCTGACTTCAATATTGTGTTTGGGTGTTTTAATGATAACAATTCTATTATTTAATTCTTTTAGTTTAAAAAAAAAAAATATATATAAAATCAATATATAAGAAAATATTTCCCCCAGGAGTAACCACACCTAGGAGAGCAGGCATGTACATGATATTTAGGGAGTACATTAATAAATACAGTTTTAACAAAAAGTTAATTATATAATATATATATATATATTGTAAATAATATGCTGAAGTGGAACAGTGTCAAAATGTTTTCATCATAAAGATCAATTTCCCTGTTTTTTAACCATAGTTATCAGTCATTAATCTATATTTTACATATTATTTATGAATCACTCAATTGTGTAGACTATAAAATGTCATAAAAAGCAAAACCTTTCTGTCACTGTTATCCAAAGTCAAGTGACTTCAAATGCTTTTTTTTCTGACCAGGTATTTAATGTTTCTGATATAAAACACAGAAAATCCACAGTCACATTTAAAAAGCCAAAACAAGCAAATAAACAAGTCTACAGTTTCTGCTTGATAATGTTGGTTTGATGACAAATCCATTTCCAAAATTGCTGCAGTTTTATGACATTAACCAATTTATTTACTGACACATTGTTTTTGTTGTATTTGTAATGTTTTATTCTACAAACTTTCAAACAGCCTGCATTTTATTAACATCCATAAAAGCACAATGTATAGACATATGGTACCTGCTGAATATTCAAAGGCCTGAATGAAATAGGAAAATATGAGTTATAAATGTAGGACTATAGTTTAAACATAATTTAGTTTGTTGTTTGTCTGCTCCTGCTTTTATATGAAAATATAATCCCCGACACTAAAGCTTTACATACCACTAATCCTCACATATTGTTTTAATAATGTGCACATTCTACAGAATCACACTGTGTTTCTGTCTAAACTAGCACTGGTTACACTGATCATTTATACTAAACACTGAAAATGTGATTAAAATGCTTTCAAAAGATAAATGAAAGAACTGACATGAGAATCATAATAGTGACAAATTAGCTGAAGCTTCATCATCTACAGGACAAAACACGAGTCATTTAGAAAAGTCCCTCACTCTTACTTAGGGCTTCTAAAATTGGCAATAGTTATTTAGATCATAAGGACGACCACATATATATAAAGAGAAAGACCATGAGCCAGTGCCATCCCTAAGTGCTTAGTCTTAATGAAAAACTTGTCAAGAGGTCAGCAATAAGAGCTACTTACACAGAGTTTTATTACTTTATAACATGTACAACGACAATTTTTTTAAATACCAAAACTTAATGAAGCTGCAAGGACTTCTTTTATGTGGCAGTACTGAAATGAAAATAATGTTGTGACTAGATGAGACATTAGCACACTGAATCACTTTTTCTTTGTTTAGGATATACTGCATGAGAATGTGTGAACATGTACTTTAAGGTAAATTATGCACTGGTATAAGGGATTATAAAAAGGATATGTTTTACTCCCACAGTCCAAGTCACTTCCACTAGTACCATTGACTGTGACTGCTTCCACATGTCCTTCAAGTATGATTCCCTTCCATCTCCCTGTCGGACAGTTATTTTGCTTTGATCGGAGCAGCCTGACTTAAAACGAGCTCTTAAAAGTGCTGCTGATTGGCAAAAACTGTCTTGCAAAATGCTTGTCAATGATGTTTGCTGCAACTGAAAGAGAAACAAAAAGAAAAAGAAAAAAAAATGTGATTTTTTCATGCAGGTACTCACTGTTGCTTGTGTGTGACTGCTCTGTTTTGTTCGTTACTGCTGTTTACTATTATCGAGTTTCTCGCTTTGATGCTGACTGAGACCAGTTGTATGACAGAAGCACTTGTGTGTCTTCTCAGCTCTGTTACCGTGTGCAGCCTTTCATCTGCAAGAAGACACTGCAGCATCATTTGGGTATGAAAATATCTGAATGTCTCTGTATTGCCCACAAATGTCAACACTTAGGAATCACAAGTAACCCTCTCCCCTCTGTACATGGCTGAGCCAGCATGAGTTTTAATACATTAGTTGAAATCACATAAGCACAGACTTACTGTCACTCGCTGTATTTGCTCCTTCCTCTTCTTCTAGATTTGCTGTGCATCTGTGCTTTGTCATTGAACACCTCCTCATTAATCAGCTTTTATTTAATGAGAAACTGACTGTGGCAGACGTGGCAGAGGCTTCTGTAAAGGCCTACTGATCATTCCAACAAATACAGGCGCTCAAAAACTAACACTTGTCAGTGTTTCATCCAAACATCTCGTATCTGGGTCCCCGGGCAGCTCAGCCGGTGTTTGCTCTATCGTAGCCACATTAAGTGTTGCCCCTTGAGTCTGGCCTCTTTTGTCTGTGTTGTCTATCCTACTCTCCTCGTCTTTGTAGCAGAAGAGGTGTTGACGTCTAAGTCTTCTCTGATTTTCAATGTCATTTTTTCTTCCAAAGTATAATTATACTATTGCTAATTGTGTCTATGCTGAGCTCAAAATATATATAGCACGTGTGTCCATACTGGAAGAGAGATCTAGTGATCGGTCGTGATTGTGAATTTCCTTCTTTGAGGAAAATCTGGGATTACCTGCTAAATAAATGTAACTTTAACTCAGCTCTTGGGCAGCAATGGCTATTAAACCTTGGCTTTTTAAGATAATATTTTGATAAATCTTTTACTTTCATTTCTGAGCTTATGATGATATATGCTATCATTCTAAAAATTGTTGTAGTAATATCTAACGCTATTAAATCCTTCTGTAAACAGCATACATTTACAAAAAGCTAGTAGCGGCTGGAAGATTCCGAGCTGTTGTCCACTTTTAACCTCTTATCCCTCTACATAACATAAGAAAGTAATAATAATCAAGTCAATTTTTTATTTTAGATGTTTTTAACAGAATGCTTGTTGGTTGTGGTCTTCTTTTTATTAATGATTAAAAAGAAATAAATCCTATTCTTTGATTGTTAATGTGTATGTTTTCTCTCTGGATTTTTCCATAAATTACTAAACAGGAGTAAGTACAAATACGCTAAATTTGCCCAAATTATATTCTATCCTTGTAAACCTGTACCATTTCGTGTTCTCCTCGTGTGAGCCTGTTGAAGGGACAGAGGTACAAATAATAAGAGAGAGTTGGAGATGGAGAGTGAGCGGCTTGGTGCCAATACATAGGTCCTCACTCCCAACATGCTGGGTTTTTAGAGGTTACTGTTCGACAGCTGCAAGCGACTTATTCGCTACAGCTCCCAGCAGGATTAATCTGCTGTAATTCTTTATCATCCAGTACAGTTAAGATGAGGTTAAACAGAGAGCAACGCAGCTTCGCAGTCAAGCCTGCCGTGTTTCCAAACACTCCCAAAAGATCTATCCCAATTTAAAAAAATAAAAATCCATCAGTGTTGTGAGAAACGGTGCCTGAGTGGTGAGAGAAGGGAAGAAAAAACCATCATTTATTTTCAAAGCTTTTATGATGCTTTCTATTGTTCCGCTCACGCTTTAGTCTCGATGCACATCACAACTGCCAATGGAGACGTAACTGTTGCAGAGATACAAAGGAACTGCTCAAATTACACCTGTGACAATTATTACAACAAGGCGCTGTCTGCGGGACAAAAGAGTGTTATCTAAAACCACTCACAGAGAAGGTGCAGAAAAAAATCAATTACTGATAAGGCTTTGTCGCAGGTTTTAGGCTGTCTGGTATGTCACGCGTAAAATGTTGTATTGTCAACAGCAGATTAGTGCAACAGACAAATATTTTCTGCCTGTAGAATGACAAAATTACATGTACTGCCAGAAACACAAAGGACCTCTGGGCTGTGCAGTACATTTGTCACTATTTGATCTACATTTAAAAAATGTCTAATTCCACCATTCTTAACTACACCACAATGTAACAAGATAGAGGGCTTAAATCTTACAGAGTTTCATTGACAGTATTGTATCATGTAATCTTGAGTCAAAACAATATGTTGGACATTGTTTCCTTCCACACCAGAAGAGCTAAGTAGGAAAGCACTGTAGTTACAGCATATAGTGTCCAGGTGGTCCAAGAACCAATGAGAATCATATGTATTTGCTTTGTCACACAATTAGATGTTGATTTACATAATCTGGACCAGTATTTGATCCCCACAAGTGAGTGTGTGAACACATTCTGGATCTCAAAATGGGAGTAATACACACACATAACACATAATACTCAGTAGGATATGTTCATTATTTTCATTTGTTTCACAAGCGTCATTGACAATATGAAACAATACCAATACAAGTAGTCTTATCCTTTATGCCACACGTGACACGCACTATTTCCTTTAGCATGTTATTATTTTTCCAGTCATTATACTATTGTAACAGACAAGCCTTAGCTACATCACATAATTAGCTGAGCAGATTATGTGGAAGTTCCTATTAACAACAGGGTCATCACTGGCCTGAGAACACATGCCAGAAACCAACACACACAACAATTAATCCCAATTATTAGCTCAGTTGTCAAAACTACGCAGAGCTACAACCTGATGTTGAAACTTCAACAGCTCTAATGAAACTAAGCACTCAATATTTATAAGGCACTGAGGATTTTAAACCAAAGGGTAAAAAGAAAGAAAAAATTCCATGTTTGCAGTGAAAACCATCAGAGCTCAGCTGCCAGTGTAGCCCTGTGCCATAGATGTAAACACATTCTGTATTTAGAGGGTTCAAGAACAGCTTGCTCTCTTACTGTGGAACATAATCACCACATTTGTAAACATAAAGCACGGCTTTGAATGTGACCATTCTTCTGAGTTAGCATGTTGTCAATCAGACATCAAGGATCTCCAAGGCCTGTGCTCTCCCCAGCAACCTACCTTTTATTAGACAACCAAAAAACCTCTGCCACAAAGTGCCACAGTGGCCCTGGCTCCTGATAACAGCACCACAAAGAGCAAATGCATGGAGCTTACAGTAGGCATTAATACCATGTTAGACACATGCTAGTTCCTCCAGTTTGCTTTGACTTTAACACAGTCACAGTAGAGAAGGCGTTACAGATTAACACGCTGGCATCTCAGCAGGTCCTGCAACCAAAGTAGCCATTTCCTCCCTGAAAATACCGTGAAATTTCACCCCATCATTCTCTCTGAGCGGCCAGAGCAGTGAAGGGTTTGAATTGATTTCCTGGGACACATTTATTTCTAACCAGACATTAAATGTGTCCCCAGAGCAGCTCTCATTTCCACTGCTGAAATAACCAAAACTGTCACAGCCAAGTAACATTACGGCACAGCACACTGTTAGCAACAGTATTTTAAAGAATGCCACTGAAACCTTAATGTTTCAAAATGGTGACTTTAATAGCGATGTTGATTCACCACTGGTCTGTGTTGATTTGCAGTGGTTCCACGAATATGTCCAGATAGAGGAATAACATTCAAACCCAGTGCATCATCATAGAGGAAAAACTGAAGGTTGACTGAATGCACTCTTGTGTTAAATGTTAAATGATATGTATGTTATATGATGTTATATGATGTAAATGTTATCTGAATCACAAGGCCCAATACCACAGTACCCCAGATTCTTTTTTGCTGTTCTTCAAAATTGTTAAATAATATTAGCTTTATTTACTGTTGGACATATTGTGTGCCACAATGTTCTGTGTTGTGCCACTTTTGTTTGTATTTAATTAATTAATTTAAAACTGCAATTAACTGTATATGACACACTTTATTTTGCAAAACAGGAAACAGTTGGATATAATGGAGCAGTGACATTTGGTTTTATTTTAAACATCTGTGATGAATCTTTTGACATGTCAAATAAACTCAATTTTTTAAACCGTTCTCGGATGCCGATCAGCCGCATCTCCTCCATTTCTCAGTCTGTCTTATCTGAGTTCGTACACCAGACAGGAACAAAACACAGAGCTTTACACGCTTTACCCAAAGTAAACATAATGAACAAGGTCACACAAAGCAAGTGTAGCAGCTTGACACCAGGTGGATGGCAACAAAATGCAGCCTGGGAATTAGCTGTGAAGTGGCTCCAGTTTGACTGAAACTGTCACTGTCACTCAAAATTATCTTTCAACAAAACACCAAATAACACTACCTGCTAATTTGTAAATAATATACAAAAAAATGTAATTTAATATGAAATGTAAAGAAACTGTTCAAGTTGGAGTTGTGATGATGAAAACCCTCACTGCTGTTACAAGTTGCACCAGCAGGTCCACTTCCTGACAGCCTGTCATCGTCTGACTCTCCAAGACAGCTCATAGTGTATATTCCTTATTCATGCTGTGAATTTCAAGCAGTATTAAAATATATAATATATATCACATGTAAAATAGGTGGTGTTCACAGCACTAGAAATGTGTGTGTGCTGTGGGACCCTTCAACTGTCTCATTTAAGCCTGGGATAGAAATGTGGTGGTTATTTTCTAATGTTTGATACACTATTTAAATATTTGATTATAGATACTTGCAGTGCCGTGTATGGCTTCGTTGGCTAACAGAATTTGGAATATGTTTTAAATTTTATTTCCTGGCCTCCCATAAACAGTTGATTGAAATCACTTGGACCTGAAACACATGGCTGTGAATTTACCATTGTACATTTGTGACATGTAAAAGAGATTATATGATGATATACAGCATTCGTGCAGTATTGTTTGATAATTTCTGGGATGCAGCTACCGAGCACAACAGTCTTTTCTCCTCGTCGGCCATTGTGTGTCACTGAGAGCCCAAGACTCTGCATCCTCAATCTATTTCCCAGGATGGGACTCTGCACCTCAGCTTGAGAAGCCCAGGTCCCCTTTAGTCGCTCCCTTTTTAGCCTCCTTTTACCTTTCTTAAACAATAGATTCAGCACCACTCCAAGCAGTAGCCCCCCAAACACTCAGTGAATAAAGTTAGTCCAACATGCGGCCCTTAAACCCACCCCGAGACTGCTGCCGGGCAGCCACACTCGCAGAATTGTTTGTTAATAGTCCAATTAGATAATTGCCATCTTTCACTCCTTTTCCTCTCTGTTTCCCATAAAGGCATGAATGGCACTCAGGGAGGGGGGCAGCTTGAAGAGGGCTTCTGGCCAGCTAAGGTGACAAGAAGGGCCAGAGAATGTTCCTTGCATTAGGCCACTGGTTTGAATTGAATCATTGTGGCCTAATCAATGGTCTTATTGGATTACTGGCCACTGCTGTGTTCAGAGATATTGTTGCACTGACAATGAAAATAGCTAAGAGTTGGTGGATGGGTGGGTGGGTAGTGGGCTGGAAGGCGAGTGGAGAAGAGAGGTAGGGGCCATTCCAAGGGTATGTATATGTGAGAGAGTGCAGGCAGTCTAAGCACTAATGACAAGTTTTGTTCCCCTTTTTGTCTTTTTCAATTGTGCAGGTTAAGATTATGAGGGCTGAACATGGCTTCTGGGGTGCAATCATCACAATACTGAAGAATGTGGCATTAGCAGCCAGGACCTCGCTGGGTGGCTCTGTATTTCTCTTTGAATGAACACAGGACGACACAGGAAATGTTAAAACAATTCCCATTACAGCAGAGCTCGCTGTCGCTGCTCTGCTGAAACTGACTGGGCCGTCATTGCCTTCATGAATTTTGATCGGTGTGGATTTGTTTCTTATCCTTTTCACCAATCTCTGTCTTTCCCAGTGTCTCTTGCCTACGGTAGCATAGTGGTGAGGTCTGCACATTGCAGAATTCCGCTGATTGGCAAGAGAGCCAAAGGAAGAAATGGGATCAAAGTTCACTGACATGCTGCGGCAATCAGGTGCGCCGTGAAAAGTCTGGGGAAAAAATGTCTGGCCGTATCCTGTGGACAGAAGAATGAAGCGCACTGGAACTTTTTTCAGGTCTGGAAGAGTCGTACCCCTGTTATTGTGTGCGTTCATGTGGGGTTCAGGGAGGCTTGGTTGCGAGACAAGACCAATCATTTGTCTTGATTCCCTGGGCTGAGAACAGGCAAACTGAAGGGGACGGGACGAGCAAACCCTCTATCAAGACCTGATCTATTTCCCCAAACAATTTAGTGTATTCACGAGGTTACGCAAATGTGGAGGCAGCAAAATTACCGTAATCAATTGAAACAGTGAGTGCGCATCCATGGCTCTGATTATTCGGAGATCGTCTATCAGCCTGATGTCTATGTAACGAGGAAAAGGGGGGATTGAATTACTGTTGAGTTTCACTAAGAAGTGCATGATCATTGGGCAAAGGGAGTTTGGCCAGTGATAATAGGGCTTCTTGGTCGTGCGACCAAAGTATTTTAACAAACATTAGATAGCTGACTCTGCCCTGCTACAAGGTGCAGTTTTGAAACTCAATCGCGAACTGTTCAGAAAATCTGGTGTGCCGTGGTCTCTGTGATACCCCTCTTTTCACCTGACAAAGGAAAAAAAGAAGAGCCGTGGGTCCGAGAGGATAAACTGAGCATGGAGGTCAGGTACAACCAAGAGACGGAAGGCATGGTGCTGAAGAATGGACTAAAGGAGGGGAAGGACGGCAAAGATTCTCAGGGCAGTTTGTCCAAAAGCTTCCTCAAGGAGCAGCAGGACTCCTTTTCTCCCTCTGGGACTGTGGACAACTGCGAGAAGAACAGAGGGAGCACTGGGGACCCTGACTACTGTCGGAGAATACTAGTTCGAGGTGAGCCTTTTGTTTTGTCATTTTTTTAATGGACTTACTATGAACCTGTTTCATACTTCAGATATATGCATTCATCTGAATTGACAGTAGATCCACATGCACAGAATTGTGAAAAATAAGCTGTAAAATGAAGCTATTGTAACAACAACGATGCATCAACAAGGTTTCGTCCTTTTTGAAATTAGGAAGATGTGACTCAACTTTGAACTTGAAAAACTAAATGTCCTCTTAACCTAAAGATCAACAATTTATGGAGTTTGAGTAACATAAACATGAAAAAAAAAACAATAAAAAATTAAATTACTTGTTATGAATATTTATACTAATGAAAAAAAATCTGCATTTCAGAATGATCATGAAGATTTTATTTCCACTGCAACAGAGCTAAATGTTTCTTCAGATTTTATATTTGCATTATACCCTAATGTTAAATTATTCACCCAACATGTTAATTATTTAAAAAAGACTTCTGTCTTTTCTGTCTTGCTGTTTAAACATGAAGGGTAATCCATGTAGGAAACCACCTTCAGGGTTCTACACTGTTTATACTGCACAACGCATAGAGGGTGGAATATTACAATTTTTATTTATATTTTATTTAATTTAATATATATAAAAAAAGAGTTTTTAAATAGACATTTAATGTCAACAAATACTGTGTGTAATTGTGTTCGATTGTCAGATGCCCAGACGGTCATTTATGGAAACTCCTTCATTGTTGGCCCAACACTGAACATGTATGAAAACAAAATATAACTATAACACAGAATTAGTTTCACTACATGTAATGAGACTAAAAAAATATAAGAAAGAAAAAAATCATCAATTAGTTTATACAAAAACATTGTTTTTTACTATTATTATTATTATTATTAGTATTATTAGGCACCACAGCTACCAATATTATTTACCATAATTTGAAATGAAAGTACATTTTACAGTATTTTTAGAGAATGTTTCAGCTGCTTGTTAAGCAGAGGCTGCTTTTATTATTTATATTGTTCAGATCACAACACACATTGTTAGTTATGGATTACACAAGCTCGATTGAACCATACCAGATTATTTTTATCTGTGTATTTATGTAATCTTCAGGGGGTAAATATTTGTCAGAACTTTGTAAACACATACACTTACAAATACAATTTTAATCAAGCTGTTCAATACAAAAACAAAACAATACAATAACAGTGTTTTGAAGATTGTTTTTCATTCATGTAATTTAACCTGGGTTGATACATTTGGTCATTATTAATTTAACTTTGTAAAAATGCAGGGTTTCATCACCATCTTGTTGAAGCATAATTGTTTAAAAAAAAAAAAAAGCATATTTCTCTCAGTAAATAATTTTATATTTACTCCACATAAAATAGATACATTTAGTAAATGACATAAAATCAGATTTAGATTATACATTTTGAATGAGTCCTC
The DNA here is from genome assembly GCA_900302695.1 of Helostoma temminkii. Lineage (NCBI taxonomy): Eukaryota > Metazoa > Chordata > Actinopteri > Anabantiformes > Helostomatidae > Helostoma > Helostoma temminkii. Next base: position 45,706 of record OMLM01007506.1, read on the forward strand.
TTCTGTGCTCTTGTGATCATAAAAAAATCACTAATAATAATAATAATGATCCTCTCTCTAGCTTATGTCCTCTAATTGTTACTTGGTTGGTCTTTGTTTCCACGTGCTTAATTTAAAGCTGCTTGTGGTTGCAGATGCTAAAGGGTCTATCCGAGAGATTATTCTGCCGAAGGGATTGGACCTGGACCGGCCTAAAAGAACCCGCACATCCTTCACTGCAGAGCAGCTCTACCGGTTAGAGATGGAGTTTCAGAGGTGTCAGTATGTGGTCGGGAGGGAACGGACTGAACTGGCTCGACAGCTCAATCTGTCTGAAACTCAGGTATGCGTGCGCTGTACTAGAATTAGTGTGTTTCATGTACACAGGAACATCTCCTGCACTGTCTCCTTTGGTAACGGACTTAATGCTGTTTCCTCTTAGCCCCTGATTCTACCAGTAGATTCAGTCACATGTCTATTAGGGCCACTTACTGTGTTACTTTCCATTTACAATCAAATTCACTTAATTTCATGTTTAGGCCTGACACACGTTAATGTGTGTTTATCATTTCATGTGTGTACAGTTTAAAGAGCTATACTCACATACTTAATTACAAGGTTAAATATGGAAATAAGCATTCTGTTTGACAGCTGATCATATTTAAAACTTTATGTACACTTCCTCCCTATGTCATGTGTACCATCAGCAGTGGCTCATGCAGTGTCTACAGTGGGAGAAGTGTGTTTGCAGTCAGTCTTCCAGTTGTCCTGTGATTTGGAAAGAAGAACCTCAGCTGTCTGCTTCAAAGCTTTGCTGTATTTTTATCCACTTTCACCATTTGTTTGTTTTTCACAAAGTGCAAAACGGCACCATCGTCTTAGTCTTTGGAGTCTGTGTGTGGTGGCTTTGAATGTAGAGGAGGAGGTTGAACTTGTCAGCAGGAGGTCAAACTTTCCTAATGAAACACCACGACCAATAAGTTTTTAGGTTTTTTTTTATTAACAGCCGTGTAAATTTGACTTATTCCGTTGAACCTTTTAACATTTTAAATGTTTAAAATGTTAAGAATGTTTTTCTTTTTTCACATAAATTCCAAGCAAGTTAATTGAGTATGTGAAGATGTTATTTGGCTCTCATAAAGCAACAGAGAAAACAACCTTTGCTCCCTATTTAGACAGGACAAAGGCTGCAAGCTTTTCTTTAGGTGTCTGCTTCTTGTGCTGATGAAATGCCTTTTAATAACGTGGTAAATTAACATTTTGTTCCCTGGCACTCTTAGGCTGTTACAGCCATTTGATGTGTGGACTCTTAATCAGCTTTGTTTGAACTACCTACCAGCTTCACCTTGTCATTTTCTTTGCGCTCAGAATGTAAAATGAACAAGGTGTTCCTTCTGAGCAGTCTTTACATCGGAAACAGATAACATTGGTCTGAGCGGCTGGACTTTTCTGTTGACGTGGAATGGTCATTAACAGATGTGAGGAGTTAAAGCATCTGTTATAGTAAAACTATTCAAATATGATGGACTGAACTGGAGGGTGGCTGCTGATTGGTACATGTATATTTAGGAATCAGGTGTGATTACAGAAGCTTTCCAGCTGCAGGTCGTATAGTAGTAGAATTAGTTTTAGTTTCGGTATGTACTTAATTCAAAAGAAGAATGACAGTGAACAATGGAACTACTGTATGTCAAAATTAGTAAATGGATGTTTTGAGCCAGATGAATGACTTAGATGTGTTTAATGCAACATGGTAGCAACAGTGATATCTTTAAATCAAATAATTTATCTAAGAATAATCAATAAATCAGAGGATGTCATTTTCTGAGACATCATGATGGCAGCATTCTCAGCTTCATATTTAGGATTTCTTCATTTCTGCCTGGGGTTCTATATGATAAACTCCCTCTACACTAATTAACAGAAGGTCATAGTTAATGCAGACCAATTTGAATTTTGAGATACTGAAATATGCAGCATCAGTGAACTACACTTGAATATGTATTAAACAAGGAGCTTGTGCCTTTAAATTAAGCCTACAATGTACTTTTTTTTTTCAAAATCAATTAATGTCAGATTTCCAGTGAATCACTCTTTCTAAAGTTTTAATTTTTACGGCGTGATAAATTACTTAAATGGGCTAATAAAGACATGATCAAAATTAATGACAATTTGTCAATCTAGGCTAGCAATTAATACATTTAATCTTTCAACAAATAAAACAAATAGGCAACATAATCATCACAATCAATTAACAATAAAACCTGTTTTGTCTATGTAGGTGTTTAAAGACGAAGTTAGAGCCAACTGTGTGGATCTCTGTTGATGCTGAACTGTGTGGTGTAAGAGGCTGAGCCAGTCAAGCTGTGGTTTGCATATGAAAGGCAATCTGAGCAAGTTTTAATCGAATGAACGCCTGGCCTGTTGGTGTGTAACACTGAGCCCTCTTCTCCATGACTGCAACAGTTACAGCAGCTTTTGATCAATCATTACCTGCTGGGCCACATTCATGTGTGTGTGTGAGCATTGCTGTATACTACTGTACATTAGTGAGTATCTGAAAGTGGGAGATGGACGGGTGCTTTGCCATGTTTGCTATGTTAACATAA
>OMLM01007507.1:0-23935 GCA_900302695.1 Helostoma temminkii
CCCCTTTTTTTTTTTTTTTTTTTTTTTTTTTTTTTTTTTTTTCTGTTGCTAAATATGCATCTCTTCTCATTTTAGCCCCCCGGGCCACGTCGGTCCCAGCAGGGTCAGCCAAAAGGACCCAGGAAAATCATCAGCAGCATGTCCCTCAATGATGACGTGCAGCTCAACAAGGCAGAGAAGGCCTGGAAGCCTTCTATGAAGAAGGTCACTCGCAGCCGTGGTGCGGAGGAGGTCGATGAAGATGACCCCGAACATATCAAGACTCTGGAGCTGTTCAAGCGTCTGCGCAGTATTCTCAACAAGCTGACTCCTCAGAAGTTTCAGGAACTGATGAAACAGGTGACAGAGCTGACGATAGACACAGAAGAGAGGCTAAAAGGAGCCATTGACTTGATCTTTGAGAAGGCCATCTCAGAGCCCAGCTTCTCTGTGGCCTATGCCAACATGTGCCGCTGCCTTATGGGGGTAAGTTATAAGAATTGTGTCAGTCTTCTTTTATTGTTTGCTCTAATGATGACTCATGTTTTGTGCCACGTGTCTGGGCCACTGAATGTTTATGATGGTGTTGAGGAACTGAAAGAGCATACTGTAAATGATTGTAAACATTCCTCATAATTATTGCATTTTTAAAAAATGTTTCTTCCTTCAGTTGAAAGTTCCCACCTCAGACAAGCCAGGGGTTTATGTCAACTTCCGTAAACTGCTGCTCAACCGCTGCCAGAAGGAATTTGAGAAGGACCAGGATGATGACGAGATCTTTGACAAAAAGCAGAAAGAGTTGGAATCTGCCAAAGATGTAAGAAATATTATCATTTATGGTCACTGTCCCTACCATCATTTTCATTTTGGCCATTGAGAAAATTTTACCCCAGCTCTAAACATAAATATGCACTTTTATCCGCTTACAGGACGAGGAACGTGAGCGCTTGAGAGTGGAGCTGGAAGAGGCCAGAGACAAGGCCCGCCGCCGATCACTGGGTAACATAAAATTCATAGGTGAGCTCTTTAAGCTGAAGATGCTGACAGAGGCCATCATGCACGACTGTGTAGTGAAACTACTGAAGAACCATGATGAAGAGTCTCTGGAGTGTCTCTGCAGGCTGCTCTCCACTATTGGCAAAGATCTGGACTTTGAGAAGGCCAAGGTATGTGAAGTATGAACAATCAGGTGGATTTTATATCGCATCTCCAGTGATGACTTTTATTTTTGTGCCACGTGTCTGGGCCACTGATTATTAGTGATGGGATTGAGGAACTGAGGAGATGGTTCTCACTTATTCATACTTGCTTACTCAGTATTGACAGTCATGACTCATGATTATTTTTTTCCTGTGTCTCTCTTAGCCTCGTATGGATCAGTATTTCAACCAGATGGACAAGATCATCAAGGAGAGAAAGACCTCCTCCAGAATCCGCTTCATGCTGCAAGATGTCTTGGACCTAAGAAGGGTACATATTAATTCATCTATAATGGCAGAATGTGACAAAAAGCTGGCAACAGACATGATTTGTAGTGAGCTATTGCTGAGAGCTATTCCTGAAAGACAAAGTTATATTATACAGTATGTGTTGAAGTCATCAGCGATTATGCATTGCTTGTGTGTATATGAAAAATGATGTTGAAACGACATGTCTGATCCACAGAGTAACTGGGTGCCTCGTAGAGGAGACCAGGGTCCTAAAACAATTGACCAGATCCACAAAGAGGCAGAGATGGAGGAACACAGGGAACAAATTAAAGTCCAGCAGCAGCTCCTGTCCAAAAAAGATAGCGGTGGAGGCAGAATGGGAGGGAACATGGGGGGCCGGGGCCCTCACACACCAGGAGGTGGCCGGGTTAGCCAGCCTCAGGATGAGGGATGGAACACAGTGCCCATCTCCAAGAATAGGCCCATTGACACCACCCGCATTAGCAAGATCACAAAGGTAATGCCCAACCCACAGGTTTTCATTTTTTAATAATACTTAATTATAAACCTCTAGCTTTAGGTTTTCATTGTGTTTGTCTTTCCTGTGATGCTTGTCAGCACAGTGATGTCTTGTTTGAAAATTAGAAATTTTATCTTGAACATTTCTGCAGTGCTTGGACTTGCGCACAAGTCTTAAAATTAAACTGTCCTAAGTTTAACCTGAAGATCTGAAACAGGTGTTAAATGTAACTTTTGTCTTTGTGCAGCCTGGTGCTCTGGACTTTAGTAACCAGCTGTTGGCTCCAGGTGGCAAAGGCATGTGGGGTAGCTGGGGCAAAGGCAGCAGCGGTGGAACTGGAGCTAAACCAGCAAGTGTAGAGCAGGGTAAGGAGGCTTCTCCAAAAAGACTGTATGGTTGTAGGTTGTTTAAATTACTGGTTGCTAAGCTTTTAATCATTTTTCATCTTTCCTTGTTAAAGATTCTGGTCGTCCAGCAACAAGCACCCTCAACCGTTTCTCAGCCCTGCAGCAGTCTGGTTCATTGTTGTCGTCATCAGACTCTGATCGCAGAGTTCCTCAGAGGTATTTAAGACAGACACTGCTGTCGGCTACTAATGTACACATGTCAACGCCATGAGAAACAATAACTCTTAACACTCACTAACAGACACTCTTGTTTCACTTACAAACTTCAGGTCAAGCTCCAGCCGTGAGCGCGACAGGAGCGACCGTGACAGAGAACGGTTTGATCGTGACGACAGAAGCAGCCAGAACCAAGTCACCAAGAGAAGTTTCAGCAGAGAGTCACAGGAACGCAGCGGAAGGGGAGGAGACAGCCGGACCTCGAATGAGCCTGTGCGCCGTGTCGCCAGCATGACTGATGATAGGGACAGAGGAAGTCGGGATAGAGGAAGCAGAGACAGAGGAAGCCGGGATAGGGGTCCAAGTAAAGATCTTACAGGTATCTTACAACAGAAGTACATATATTTAAAAAGGATACAATGTGGGAAGGATGGGAGTTGTACACAAAATTATACAGGAAGTCAGAGGAAGGAACTTTAAAACTATTATTTTTATGCAGTTAAGCGTGAGAGCGTGCCCACTCCTCCTCCTTCTCTTGCTAAACCTGCGTTGACTGAAGAGGAAGTGGAGAAGAAGACAAACGCCATCATTGAGGAATACCTCCACATCAATGACTTGAAGGTACAGTCATGACACTATCCACATCCACATGCAGAAATGTAAATTTTATTCAAAGGCATGCAAATGAAGAGATACTAGGGTTATGAATCCACTCTGATGGTTGGTGTCTGGTGTTCTCTTGTAGGAAGCCCTGCAGTGTGTGGCAGAGCTCAACAGCACTTCACTGCTCTATGTTTTTGTGCGAAACGGCGTGGAGTCGACACTTGAACGCAGCACCATTGCTAGGGAGCACATGGGCTTGTTGCTGCTCCAACTTGTAAAGGCAGGGACTTTGCCCACACAGCAGTACTACAAAGGGTGAGGAGTAATGCCATCGCACCATGTTCACAATGCCTGAAAGGTTTTAGAGAGATCGAAGTACAAAGGTCTGCATGTAAAGCGAGTGGTGTTTGTTTTTGTGGCCGTAGGCTACAAGAGATCCTGGAGGCAGCAGAAGACATGGCCATAGATATACCTCACATCTGGCTTTACCTGGCTGAACTCATCACTCCCATGCTCCATGAGGGAGGCATCCCTATGGGACAGCTCTTCAGGTGAGCTCCAGTGCAGGAAGGCTACAAAAATAGGTTAATGAAACCAGTATAAGTGAAATACCGAAGGTAAAGCCTGTCAAACTTTGACAATAAGAGCACTCTGTATGCCCTTAATTTCTGTTTACCATCATCCATTAGTCCTACTGAGTAGGTACATTTGATACACTTCATGCACACTTTACCAGGGCACTTATTTCATACAGCTAAGCTTATAAATGGCTGAATCTGGTTCCTTCCACAGTCTGAAAGTTGAAACAATTTATCCTTTATAACTACATTTGTATTAATATTAAGAAATGACACAGTTGAGTACTACTTTTGTGTATAAAAAAAGTAGAAGCTTAATTCATGGTAATGTTGTCTTCAGGGAGATCTCGAAGCCTCTTGTGCCTCTGGGGAAGGCCGGCGTGCTGCTGGTACAGATCCTGAAGTTGCTCTGCAAAGGAATGGTATGTCTTACATGAAACCAACCTGGATGCAGCCACATCCATGTTGGGATACCTTTATAAACAGTCCTTTCATCACAACCTGTTGCAAGTAAAAATGTAAATCTAGAGATGTACATTATAGTTTAAGTGGGTTAATGTGCTTTGTTTTTGCATTAGACCCCTAAGAAAGTTGGAGCCATGTGGACAGAGGCTGGGCTGAACTGGAGCAATTTCTTGCCGAAGGATGAAGATGTCAACAAGTTTGTCACTGATCAGGTGTGTAGGCAACACTAGTGCTTGAGGAACACAACCACTCAGGATGTGTTTAAGGCACGAGTGTGAAACTTGTCTTTATGGGGGTAAAACTGAATATTTCAGTTAGCTTGGTGGAAGCAAAGCAACATGTACAGATTACACTCATACAATAAATTCACAGTAATATGGTCGTACAATCAAAAATGGTCACATTTCCTAGTCCTTACTCTACAACCAAAGATATTTCACTGTGGAAAATTACTGATATATGTAATTGTATATGATATATACTGATAATGCAAGCATAATACCACTACTCACCTACAGTAACTATACTTGTAACTTAGTTCCTGCAGTGAAGATGTATTTAAATTAATGGATCATGAAGTTGTGAAGACCATATTTACTACATGCATGGAAAGAAGTAGCAAAAAAAAAGTTTTTTTTCAAAATTTTGGTTGGTTTTGTGTTTAAAAAAAAAAAAAGAAGCATCTACGAGATATTTCAAACTTTGATTTTAGAAAGTGGAGTTCACCACAGAAGAGGTGACCGAGACAATGGAAGCCAGTAAGAAGAAGGCCCTCAGTAAAGAAGAGATCAGCAGACAGCTGGACAGACTCCTTCAGGACAAGGCCAACAACCAGCGTATCGGTGACTGGGTGGAGGTGTGTGACGGCGCATGTTTTTTTCATTGGGTGATATTTAACATGTACAAACTCTGTGGGGATTGCAATATACAGCTAGACAATCGATTCTCCTATTCAAGTGCATTTTTCTCTCTCTGTTTTCAGGCTAACTTGGATGAGCAGCAAATGGCTTCCAACCAGTTCATACGGGCGCTGATGACATCCGTGTGTCAGCATGTCATCATCTGTAAGTATGACTAATACAGTATGTAGGGGAAAGAGCTGTTTTGTCTAAACTGTCAGTCACCACTGTTGTCTCGTAACAGCAGCACAAACTTAGTGAATGTTACAAAGGAACAAGAGACATGCATTATGTGAACAAGTTTTTTTTTTTTTTTTTTTTCTTTTCAATAATATATTTCAGGTGACAACCCATACAAGGTGGATGTTCAGCAGCTCAGTCAGAGAGCCAAACTGCTGCAGAAATACCTGTGTGATGAGCAGAAAGAGCTGCAGGCCCTTTATGCCCTGCAGGCTCTGATGGTGCACATGGAGCAGCCAGCAAGTAAGTGACCTGTATTTGATTTATTTCTGGTAGGTGTACTGTGTGTCGGCATGTAGCGGGGCCTTAATAACAAATGCCTTAGAGCAAAGTAACCCTAATAGAAATGCTCTAAATTGATGGATGACAGAATTTAGAGATTTTGTTTATGAATATGTCACAGTTACTGAGGCAAAGCTAGAATAAAATTTTAAGTGATTCAACTAAAGTTCCAACTTATTTATAATTGACAACATGGTTTTCATGCCAAAAACTGTTTTCATCTGGACAATGTAGTCTTTGATCACAGTGCACTGCCTCCAGAACCAGTAACAAGATTGTGACTGAATATGAATAATTCAGTTTTTGCTGTACAAGTTGCAGACACTTTCCTGTACACAGGGAAACGCCAAATAAAAGGCTTAACGTTGATTCACTCTGGAGACGATTTTGTTTGAGTGAGAACGTTTGTCTGGACGCAGGGCTGAAGAGTATGCATTTTGAAATTTAGGAAGCTTAATGTAGGATGCTGACATTTGGTGTGATTTGTAGTAATCAGTGTAGTTCCCTTATTAATTAACTGTAGGCCATTTTCTCAACTGCAGAATAAATTGTGCTCAGGTCATGGACCAGAAACTAAATGGTGTGAGCTCGTTCATGCTGTTCTCAGGTTTATATTCCCTTTTCAAATGCAGCAAACTGTGGATGGTGTTGTAATTTGGTATTGACCCACGTGTTCTGTCTCTGCAGACCTGCTGAGGATGTTCTTTGACACTTTGTACGATGAAGATGTTATTAAAGAAGAGGCCTTCTACAAATGGGAATCGAGCAAAGACCCTGCAGAGCAAACCGGCAAAGGTGTGGCATTGAAATCGGTCACTGCTTTCTTCACATGGCTTCGCGAGGCTGAGGAGGAGTCTGACAAGGACTAACAGACTGAACTGAAAGCTGCTGCTCTCCCTTTTGGCAAAGTTGGGGCTCTGCAGGCAGCTGCGAAGAGTTGAAGACAGTATTGCCAGAGAGGCAGACTCGAATCAGTCCTCAGTGAGGATAAATCTTTATTTTTTTTTTTTTTTCTTTTGAGGGATGGACTCAGAAAACAATCACTTCTCTCCACCCTCCCTCTCTTGCTTCCTCATTTATTTTCCCACCTGCTTGTCACAGCAAGTGTCATCAAATAAACTTGAAAACTGTTCAGCAGGATTGCTTAACCAGGTGTGAAGTATCCCACATCACTACAAAACTTTTTTGTCACAATAATACGAACCTACCGGCTGCTTGTTTTTATGGTTCTAGATAATTACAAAGCCTAACATCTGACCTGTGAGAATAAACCACAGGGCGTGTGGTGTAGTGAGTTCGCTGATACGTGGGTATCATCATGCCATAACGTGTGTTCAGTCCTACACAGCTCTTCTGTCTTTGTCTCCTACTGGAGTGTGCAGCATGACTGAAGTGTTTCTATTACATGATACAGTGGATGAAACATTGATAGGCCGATAAACATGAACTAATCTTAATTTGATGGAGTTTTTAAAGCAAAGGTTGTCTATTTTCTCTTCCCGTTTCCTATCATGAACTTGCAAAGGACAGAAAAACGGAGAACTGATGTTGACCTTTGACCTTGACTACTAGGGGGTGGTCTTAATGCTTCCTCTAAGCCATCCTCTCCCATCCCCAGTAGTGAACCACACTGACTGTTCATCTTTACCTCTTCTGTACTTCAACCTGAGCTGTTGTAGAGACACGTAACGACCCAATCACCGTTAAAACTTGAAATCGACAGAAAATTTGACTTGATGAAATATATAAACTTAAAACACAGAAATGATCCGAAAGCCTTTTCTACATTAAGTGGAAACAAATTTCAGGAGCATTCTGTAAATATATAATATTATAACTTTTTTCCAGTTTTATTTTTCAGAAATGATAAATTGCTGATGTAATTGCAGTGTATCCTTTTTCCAGCAGCAGTTGTCCAGATGCAGAGAGGTGATTTAGATAATCCATTGATTATTAGTTTTATTGGAATTTTGTAAATATTTTTTTTTTTTTTTGCTTTCTTTATTTAAGAAATTATTGCTTCTTTTGCATCGGAAACTGGAAAGATGACGTAACGGAACATTGCAAATAAAGGACTTAAGTTGCTGAGCAGAGTTTTGTGTATGTGCTTGCATATGGTGTTCTTATGGTCGTATTGATGCTCTGATCCAACATCACTCATTGATTGTGATGTTTAGCAATCCTGTTTAATACAGTGTCTCATAAAAATTCAGCATGCTCCCTGCAGGTTGAGTCACAATGAGCTGATCAGCTGCAAACTGAAGTCATGTCAGAGCAGACATAGATGCAGTTTATAGATTCTACATTTGGGAAAAGGAGAGCACTTTGTTACATCAGTGAGTTACTAAGAGTAGTAAAAGTTGACTGTGTACACATCACATGGCTTAACACACTGGATCACCAAGGGCCAAAAATTAGATATTGACATTTAACTTAGCCACATGTTATTTCCATGTTAGTTTTTGTAATGTTTCTGCGTTTTTATCTCTTTGGCCAGGGCTTATTCCTAACACAACTTTAAACATCTGTCTTAAAGTCCATCTTTAACTATTACTTGTTGCAGTAATGAGCTGTTGGTCTCCACTGACTCTGATCCTCATGCTGTGTATCAGGTGCCTATCGGGTGTACCACATGGTAGCTTCACTTTCATTCATATGGCTGCCTGCTTACCATATGTGTAGGTTTTTTATGTACTGATCCCTTCACAAGTTGTTCATCACATGTTCCCGGTGCTTAAAATAATAACTTCGATATGTTTACTTTATTCCATTTATTGAGATTTAAAACAGGGAAATTAGCAAAACCTCACACCTGAGAACATAAAGCCAGAGGCTGCTGGTGCAAGTCATTTGACAAGTCAAACATGGGCCAATAATTAAACTTAATTCATTGTCTTTAAATCTAGCCACAAGTCTGCTGCACACTTTGGTTAGCTCCTACACTTTCAGTTAACACGTATTATATTAAGGATCCATACAAATTAATCTTAAATTTTGACACAAAATGTCTTTTAAAAACACAAATTTTAGGCAGTTATCACTGTTTTGAATATGGTGTTTTTGAGCCCTTGAAGATCTAGAGCCTGAGGGCCACTGATAAACCAAACAGAAACGCAGACTTGTCCATGTGTCTTATTTATATTTCTTCCATACCATATGTCTCATACCATAGGTGAGACTCAACTTCTCAGAGTGCAGTACAAGTCCACACGTGATAAACCTGTATTAAATGTTCATGACATTAAAAACATGATGTCACAAGAAAGAGCTGCAGTACCTTCGAAAGAGACCAAAGCTGCAGGTTACTTTATCTTGATGCTGGCTGCGTGAGGAGGGGGGAGAGACGGGACATGACACCGCCTTGCGCAGATGACGCTTATCATCGGGAGACGTTTGGGCAGCCTATGTAACCCATATACCGAGCAACACATGTGCGTCGGAGATGTAATGCTGAAGCTGTAGACATGTTTGCTCCGACCGTGTGACATTAATGCTGCCCTGCAGCAGGAGGACAAACCGCGCGCTATCATCTGTTGATCGGATTGGAGACAATTAAGCGCATTACGATGAGCCGCCGCGGTCCGACTTCCAGGTAGGTGCCGAGAGTCGCTGTTAGGGGAAATAATTACCACAAGAGCATCGTTGGAGCTGTGAAGGTGCGTGTAAAGAACAGGAGGCTCTTGCTATTTCCGCGGTGTTTATGTGGTGCAGGTATGGGGCCATTGGTATGCAGATGGAGATTTCAGAGGTTGCCAGGAGACGCGCTGCTGCACCCGCGCCTTATTTTCCACATAATTGCAGGATACAGGCCTGCACCCATCAATGGCGGGGTGATATGTTATTCAGCCGTCGGCGTGTCGCTTCTGTTGCTTGAATGCATCATTTCCAGAAAAAAAAACCCACATGAGCGCTGCAGCTCCCCTCAGTTCACATGCGAGATACAGACACTCGATCCCACTTGTTGGTCCTACAAGTCACAGCAGTGGCTGTGGGGATGTCAGAGGACGCATGGCGACATGTTTTATAACTACGGTAATGTCAAATAGACGCACACCAGTCTGTCTCTGCAGGGACTTCACAATAAGCATGACAACAGGCTTCCGGCAGCTTAAACACATGTGGTCATTAGGATGAATGCCAATTAGCAGCAGTTGTCACAGCTGCAAATCAGGTCTGGCAGTCAGCATGTTGAAGTGTGAGTTCCTAAAACCAAATCACAGTTAACAGCTCCAGAGAGATCACAAAATATCAAGGGGAAGTGAAATTATTATTATTATTGTCACTGTGGATTCATTGTCAGTTAATATTCTATATGGCCCAAAGTCAAATAGGTTTAAATCTGCGCCACAACACAGCAAAGCAGAGACAACACTGGAAAAACAATGGGAGCCGTATACAAAACCAACATGGATAATGTTTTCATTTTTTCAGAGTGAAAAATCTCTCATTGCTGAACTCTGACATATGCAACCTGTGACAAGGAGTCTCAAGTAGATACTACAGGGAGCACGAACCAGAAGGGTTGAGAACCACTGGTTTACAGTTGCTATATAAACCATGTTTGTATCAGTGTTTGCAGTTGCTTATTTAGTCTAAAGTAAAACCTCATTTTACTGTGTTGTTTTTCTCTGCCTGTTTGTAACAAACAATTAAAGAGGTGAGTGTCTGAGTCTCAGGAGGAGGCCACGCAGTGCTGCACTGTGTTTATGAGCACGAGTGACATCTGCAGGGTTCACAGGTGTGTTTTGCTACTGACAGTCTCCTCTGAGGAGTGTTGAACGTCACACGGTGTGGGAGCTGTCTGCTTCTTCATATCTCTTCCTCCCAGTTCCTCCCTTGTCTGTTTGACTCAGATGCACTCCTACTGTCATTTTTAACTTTTAATAAGCCTTTAACCACAGGAGTCTAGTATCTTAGCTGCTTTGGGAGCCAATCAGCTTAAGGATACCTGCACGTGCTCGGAGTTGTGTTCAGGCAACATGTTGCCTGTTTGTTAAAAAACTGACCTAAAAGCTACCTATTCCAGGCTACTCTCGTGTACTGCAGCCACATACTCAGCCTGACAGATATACTCTGTGTAGCCATATATTTATGTTTTTCTGAGTTAGGTAGGGCTATCTATCGCTTTTAAGAGGGATCAGCAGCTTCGGGGTGAGCATCCCTGGCTGGAGCGCTTTACCAGAGCTAGTCACACGACACATGCCATATGTGTGTCCAGACGCATGGACACAGTCACCACTGCTTCACCCCTCTCAGCCCCATTCTAACCGGTTTCACCGGCTTACCATGGCTTTAGCATCTGTGCAGTAAATATAGGGCAGAGCTCTCTCTCTCTCGTCTGTGTGGTGGTTTAAACCAGTCGAGCCAAGCTGTGACTTTTAATTGTGTTGGTTTTCTGCGCTGTGGCAACATCTCTGCATGTCCATGATGAGGCTGAGGTCCAGGAGTAGAGGAAGAAGAGAGAGACAAAGGGAGCAAGAGGTAAAATGTAAAAAAAAGGAGAGTAATTGTAAACATCAGATATCCGTTTTGGATGGATCTTTTTGTTTCCTGGCAAGAAAGCCACAGTCATGTGTGTGAGTTTGAGCTTTTCATTTTGATACTATGAGAATGTTTTTCACAAAACTTGGACACGGTCAGTTGTCAGAAAGGAAACCTTTATTGTTTTGGGGGAATACTGAAATAATTGCAAACTACTGGAACAGACATACACATAAAGATATTTTGTGTTTTCATGCTCGGGTGCAAAACAGATAACTTACTAACTTGCTAAAATCACATCTTTCCTTCAGGTGAAATTTGAGGAGAGTGAAATGATTCCAAAGTCAGGAAAATCTCCAGCAGACTCACGGAAAAGTGTCGGCATCCATGAGTTTGCAGCACTTGCCAGATCCTCCTTAAATGGTAAAAATCTTTTTTTACTCAATGATTTAAAGTCTTCAGTTTCTTGAACTTCACACTCTAACATCTACGTCTCTGTGTCCAGGTTTCTCTCAGGCAGTGAGGGATCATGTGACGAAGCCCACCTCCCTGGCTCAGGGCAGGGTCGCCCACCTCATAGAATGGAAAGGTTGGCCCAAACCTGCCGAGCCTCCACCTGCCGCCCACTTCAGCTCCTACTGCCATCTGACTGAAGGAGAGAAGGAGGCCCGGTTTGCTGCAGGTATTTACTGTATGTCTGTGATCTTTACCATGCTTCACCCAAGGATTAGTTAGCAACATAAAAGCACAGTGTTAACTTGTGTGTTGCTGGCTCCCACCTTCTGTCATGCACCTAATCCCCTAAAACTCCCTTATGTCAGCGGCTTGCCCCTCCCACTTCGGCCTCTCTCGGGTGATGGCTTGTCTTGGCAGCAGATGGTGACCTGTTAGACGCCCTCCCAAAACACTACATTGCCCACCAGTGGTTCACCAGCCACTGTTGTACAGCTTTGCCTCAACCTGTGTGGCCCCAGTGACAATGGCATGGTTTGACTAAGAGAGCAAGAGAGAGAGAAGGGGCGTGGAGGTCATGTACACTGTAAAGAAACAGAAAACTGAAATAATGTCAATTTAGGGACAATCAAATAACTGCTGCCCCCTTACTGATGTAAATAGGGAGGCCAAAACATTAGAGACACCTTTTAACATAATGTACTTCAGTATGACTTCACTGCCCACAATGACCTTAATAATTAATACACATGTAGCAGCATTATCACATTTCTGACAGTTCAAACTGAAAATGTAGAATTCATGGCAGAGCTGTTGTGTTGGATTAAATAGATCGTAGAGGTGGTCATAATGTTATGCCTGATCGGTGTGCGTGTGTGTATTTTCATGAGGATAAATTAATGTAGTTATTCTATGCTTATACATTTTTTGGTACGACTGTTCTCTTCAATTTAAGCCATTAACTTTGGTTTTGTGATGTTTATTCCTGACAGGTTATTAAGTAGAAGTTTAGCAGAAATGGATTTAAAATGCTTTTGCTTAAGACAAAACGTTTTAGAAACCACCACATTAATTTTTTTGACCCTTGTTCCTGGTAGGAGTGGCAGAGCAGTTTGCCATTGCTGAGGCTAAGCTGCGTGCCTGGGCATCTGTGGATGAAGATGATGAGGAAGACTCCAACGATGAAGACTCCCACAATAATGGACAGACTCGCACTTTTTCCAGCCAGAGTTCAGGTATCCAGAGACACCACTTCATTTCATTTCATTTCACTAGCTTTCTGCTTCATCACTGACAAACCATGTCATCTTCCCAGTCCCTCCATCCCCAGGTGTTCTGACTCTTTGCTCCTCCCTCAGACACCGCCACCTCCAATCCTATTTTCGAAGCGCAACACCAGCCTGAGGTCGACCCTGGCGAGGCCCTGCCCTCTGGCAGCCGCTTGAGCTCCAGCAGCATCAGCGGCTTGCTCTATGGTAGGCCTGTGTCTTTCACTGAACCGCATTCATCACAGACCAATTCTCCGACTTTACCGAGCGACTGCACAAGTCTGTTCCTGGAGGAGGAAGAAGAGCAGTTGGCTCCTCTGCGTGAACAACGCAGTGAGGTCTGTGTCCACCACAAGCCTGAGTGGAGGCCTCGGGGCAGGAGCAGCAGGTTTGACTCCTGCTACTCCACATCTCACTCAGAGTCTCCAGGAGAGGAAGATGAGGACGAGGAGGAGGAGGATGGCAGCGTGTTTCATGAGGTCCGGGTGTGGCACTGCAGCCCGAGGAGCTTTTTTTCTGACCGGGCTTCGTCTGGAGTGGCGTCATTTGATGAGGAGGAGGAGAGAGATGAAGCAGAGGTGAAGGAGGAAAAAGAGTATTTGATGTGATGTGTTGTCCATCTGTACGTCTCTTTGAGTCCATGTTGATTCTGGATATGACATAATCTGTTCTGCTTTCACTATAAACCTCTTTCCTCCTCCTCGCTGTCTGATCATCTCTCCTCCACTCGCTGCCTTCTGTCGCTCGTCCTCCAGGCCTTTCATGTACTGATTTCAGTCCACTGTTTCTCTGCTGTAAACAGTACATCCATTTGAGAATCCAACCAGAATGTAAAGCTGTTGTTCAACTGAGTTTTGTACATTTCTGTGAAGAGTCACGTGTTATTGCTATTTTATTGGTTTTCTATGGATATTTTGTAGTGTTGTTTTACTCATGTGGGTCAGGCTGTGTTTGATACTGAATGTCTGAATGTCCTGCATATATAAATATGATTTTTTTGAGAGAAAAGTCGTAGTCTTTTTCTTCCATTAACAAACAGAAGAAAAAAATCTCCATCTTATGTTTTAAAGGTGTTTTTCTGTCAATTTAATCATTCACTCATGTACAAAAACAATTTCATGTTCTCTGAAAAATAACAATGGCTGTTGAATTTCAAATGCATAATTCTTCTATATACAGAGCATGTACGATCTCATCTGTGTATTTTCATATGTACAAAGCATATACAGGCCAGTGCCATATAAAGGGAGATACTACAGACTTATTGCTTAACTAGATACGCTGCAAATTAGCTTATACACTCTCTACATTTAAATCCTTATACGTTATACATCTTATAGGGCGAGCACTACTTCACATTCTATATGCAAACAAAGATATGAGAGTAATAAATTGCTGCACAAATGTTTACATAGACAAAAAATGAGGCCGAGTTGTGCAGTGGTGATATCACATAAGATTGAAGTATGGCCGAAATGGTTGCACGAAGCTAAAATACTTACATCCATTTAAAGGTTGTAACAAGGACTCACACACACTTTGCTCTACAACAGTGTTTGGGCTTTTGGGATGTCACTGTGCTTCATACAGTAGTTACATTTATCAACATGTCATTAGAGGCCAGGCTGGATTAAACGCACTCTGTCATAAAGATTCGTACCACTGTGTAAATATCTACAGGCCGTATCCAACATGAGTGTAAGCGAGTGAGTGTCATTATGTGCTCTGTACAACAGTCATCATCTTCCTGTGACTCGGAGCTCAAGTGGTGTTCCCTTATCATGCTAAAAACACGTTAACACACAGTAAATTCACATAGGAGGAGGTGTGGAGGCAGTTCAAATGACATGACTGACAGTCTACGGCGAATGTGGTGTTGAATCAGCCCCTGTAAAGCCAAACAAAGCTACATGTGCATTAAATTATATTAATGGTAATTACAATGTGCTTCACCATTATTTGGAGCCCTGTACTAAGCTTGGTGGACCTTTGGAAGCTGCCTTTGTCACTGTGTGAGTAGATCCCAGCTGATAGTTGATTCTGGGGGGTGATATGGACACATTTATTTGACTGTAAAACAAAAGTGATAATGAAATCGTGGACAAACTAATGGGGTTACTGTTACTGCTATTAAATCACCTGTTACTGCATTATTACTGTTAAATTATTGCATAAAAGCCAACACATAACCAACACTATCATGTTTTTGTATCACTAATCAGTAATTCTTGCCTTCTTTAATGTATAGTTTGGTTCTAGTGAATAGGCAGTAAGTTGAATACATGTGCTAATTTTAATATTTTTCTGCATCTTTCTTTTTCTGTGCTTTTTCCTCCATTATGTGTTTATTTTATTTTAACCACCCTAACTTATTTCTGTCCCTGAAATGTGCATGAAGATTAAAAAAAAACAACTTAAGAGTATGGACCACATATCAACATGACAAGGAAATTGTCAAAAAGTCTCTTGCACAAACACATTCACACATCCACATGCACACACATTTGGAAGATAAAGCTGGCAATATTTTTCAGTGTCAACAAATCCCATGAAAAGGCTAAACTAGAATTTTCTGTATAGCTTCATATACAAACAAACACATGGAACGACAAAATAATTTTGCCTTAAGGACTCACCATGACTGCAAATGTTTATTATATTAATTATATTAAATACTCAAGTTTTGTTTACTAATTAGATCCATCGGAGGCCAAATATCATGTGACAGATCAAAAGCAGCTAATACAGTATGTTTACTTATACTTCAACAATTTAACATTGCACTCTTATAAAGTTGTCAAATTAGTAAAAGCTGAAAGGTTGTCTTGTTTATTTATTATTTACAGTATGTAAATCTGGGGCCTACATTACCCACAATGCAGCTGACAATTGACATCATAATGTGTAAAATCTGTGTTTTCCTTTAGATGTTCTCCAATCAGAATAATATTCCAGAGATGATGGGACTGTCAGAAAGTGCCAGATGATTGCTTCTACTCATAGGATTTGTTGGTACAGATAAAAAAACGAATAAAACCAGTTTTATTCCTTAAACAAGCAACTGCACAGTTTCAAACACAAAATGTCACATCGACTCACTCATTGTTATAAACACGGGTATCTAGGCTGGACTTGGGGGTGAGTGTGACGTCGACAAATGTAAGAAACGTCAACATTCATGAGGCGACAGTATAGATCTGATCATTGATCCTCGGTGTAACCGGGGGTACCCTCTCCCTCAGGTTCTGATTGGTCCTTGTTCAGAGATGGACTGCTCTGGTCCTGTTCTGTTTCATCTGGCTCAGGGGTGTGGGTTGGGGGGTCATAGTCACAGGCCAGCTCTGATTCCTCAGTGTGGGAAGGGCTGCAGTCAAACGTAAACTCCAGCTGGTCCTCTGTGAACGAGGGACTTTCTTGGAGCACCAAATCCGATAATTGATTTGTGATGTCACTGGAGCTGGATTCAAACTGCAAATTGGTTTTGTCTGACAGGCTGACAGGGATCTCTTGATATGGGAGATCTGGCTGGTCCTCCACGTCCGGAGGGTTTGGTTCCCGTGGCAACGACAGCCCCCTGTGGCGGATGCACAGCTTGTGTAGCTCAGTTACCTCTGACACATTTGTGCTGTTGCCACTGTCACGGAAACTGGCCAGTGGAGGGCGAACTTTCACTCCAGTCACCGTCACCGAGCCCTCGATGGCCTTACGCAGCTGGAGAGGAAAATAAAAAAGAAAGGAGGTGAAGAGGAGAGATCATAGTGATCTGATCAACCATTTGCAGGGAAAACACACACACACACCTCTTTGAGAGAGACCACTCCAACCAGACGTCCCATGCTGGTCACATAGGCGTGGTCCAGGCCCAGCAGAGAGAAGATAGTGTGAGTCTGTGAGGGAGGACAGATGGGTCATGGCCTGGATACATAGAGGGGAGGTCCTTTTGCAATTTGGATCAGGGCTGTGTGAACTGTAAAGCCTGGAGATCGCAACCGTGTCAGATTGTAGAGTAAAATGTTTTATGTGAGACGAAGCAGAATCTTAAGTGGAGGCGCCAGGGGCCCACTGTTTCTCCCGAGGCAGTGTATGTACCGTGTTAAATAACAGTTATATGAATAATAGTGAAACCGTTCATTTAGTAGTGAAAGTGAGCTCTGTCTCACTCCCAGCTGGTACACTCATGTTGTAGTTTCAAGTGCAATTAATATAATGGTCCTGATCCAAGCATGATATTAACACTGTGACAGGTGCACTAGAATAAATAAATCATCACTCCTGTTTCACTTTGATGTGTTTACAGTTTACAAAAGGTCACCCATTCATTTCAGTGTGTCCGGGGTTTTTTGTTGATGTTGTACCTTATGCAGAGACGTTTGCTCCACCAGCTGAAATGGGGCAGGATCAATCTTGCAGTTCTTGAAATCCACCTGTTCATCAAGCTGCTGCTCTTCCCACTCTGCTATCTGAGATGAGAAGGGTAATGAGACTCTGAATTACAAAACTATATTTTTATAGAGTATCTTCTGCTTGTGTCTCACCTCTGATGGGGTCATGCAATCTTCCACTTCAGTAGAGTCCTGAAAGAGAAAATTAGTAAGATATACACTGTTCCTATAGACACACAAAATAAGACTTCACCAACCAACACATCATGATGTACAGTATACTGTACCAAAGCTTTACATATTACACTTCTAGCACATTGTATGTGCTAGTGTAGCATGTAAAATACACAGCTCTATACCAACACTTAAACATACTAGTGTTTAAGGACAAGGCTGGTTTATGGCTCAAACAGTGCAGCCAGTACCCAGCAAATCAAACTGAGCACTAACAACTTTATGTTTTAAAATAAAACATAAGTAAATTCTCCACAGAGACGACACAGAACAAGCATCAACAGCACTTTAGATCAAAACTGATAAAACATTTGATTTAACGTTGAAAAAAGATTTTCATCGTTTATCACTTTAAAAAAAGTACCCCATCTCTCTCTCATACACACTCTCTCTCGCTCGCTCTCTCTGCAAAGCCGCACTAACGCTTCAGCTGGTGCACCACAAATATTTTGGTCCAGCACACACTATGTGCGTGTCGCAAGGCAACGGTTACTAAGCAACAGTCTCTAGGCGGCAGACAATCTTACCGCCATGGAGATCCTCACTCGTTTGGGCTTGGCCTTTCTTTTTTCAGGAGAAGCCAGCCCAGCCGGGCTCTTCCAGCCGGGGAGAGAAGGCATCAACACAGCACAACGTTAGCACAGCATCAGTGAAACTGTACAGTTTTACCCCTTTAACATGATCCTTTAACACAGGATCCCAGTTTGACTTCTGCTTGGAGAAGTCCTTGTGATGTGAGCACAATGTTGCTGAATGGGTATAATTACTACACCACAAATGAAGGTGAGGGAACGAAACCTGCACGAGAAACCCAATGTTCACACGACACTGGATGATAGATGCAGCGCCAGAATAAAGGGGCTTGAACATCTTATATTTTAGCAGTTTCATGTTTTCCTTTAAATGTCCTCCTAAGTCGACTTAAGCTTTAAAAAATTATCTTCTTCTTGCAGCTTGTTCTAGTTTTTCACTGAAGCGATTACCGCCTCAGACACATGTGGAGTGAGTCACCTTGGACAAAGCAGTAATGTCATTATTACTCATTTTTATACTCTCAACTTGTGCTACCGTGATGAGTCTCAATGTTGGTGGAAAATATAACTGAGCCATTGTTGGTGTTCTAGTTAGTGTTAATATGTGCACCTGCTCTTTTCTGTGTGTGAATTTGAAAAAACAACTAAAAAAAGACAATGATGCTAATTGAACGGACACATTAGTGTCAGTACAGTTTCAGTGTCCTGGTTTAGTGCTGGTTCAATGTCACACACTCAAATGTAATGAAATTATTAGTCATTATTAATAACATCTGATTAAAATGTCTGTGGTGGACAAAAGTCTGTTTAGCAGGAAAACCCTAAAACAGACAGTTAACTTGTATTTGAGAAGATGGAAAAAAGGATGTTTAGCTTTTCTGCTTGATACATTGAATTAATTTAAAATATCAAATAATTAATGATGAGTGGACTAAGCAAATTAAATTACTGTAATACACAGTATGACGTGAGTGAAATATTTTGTACCTTTGGAAAATCTGAACTCCACTAAAAAGTTCTGTTCAACGATGTTAAGCTGAAAAGTGTAAGTTTACAATGACTGACCGCCTGTGTATCAGAGATGCTCAAGGGGTTTCCATTATACACTTCTTAAATTTTGCCAAAAAAGGAAAATGCTAAAAATTTAAATGTTCTAAAACGTCTGAGTGGCAGTGAATGTGTTTTTGTAGTCGAGATGACTCGCAGAAGTTTAGAAACAAAAAAGCTGCAACCACAGCATGGTTGCATCACACAGGAAAACCCTGCTGCCTGTGGGTGGATCCTGCCTGTCAGCAGCAGGAGGAGGTGAACTCAGAGAGAACACACACACCCTCGCATACTATACATGCCTCACTCTTACAGTATGCTTGCACCCACACATATTTTATATCTTTCTCCCTTTTTGTGCTCACCTCCAGCAGCTCCTTTTCTTGATCAGCACAGGAGGGAGTTTGAGAACCTTAGAGAGAAAGAATAAATAAAAATAATGTAATAAATATATAAATATAAATTCACTTTATGCAACAGCTGTGTGTCCTACTGTGTATGAAGTACATACTATTTGGTGTCTCTGTGTCACTGATGGCAGACACAGTTTTCAAGGCAGATTTCAGAGGAAGCTGCACATTGGAAACCACAGGGCTGAAGGAGGAAGACTCCTCTGTCGAGATCTGCATGGAAAATACATTAACAGACGAAGCCAGACACAAACACAGAAAGCACAAAAAAGGACAAATACGAGCACATGCACGTAAACAAACAGGACAAGTAAGGGCACAGACGACAGAGACACAGAAGACACGTGTTAATGTAAAAGTAGAAATTAATTTACACAGTTTGTTAACACTTACCACAACAGCTGTCCAAAAACTCCATCTGTGCCTTTACCTACTGTTACATGCTTCACACATGCTTGTCTGATCCACTTTTAATCTACTGCTACAACCCAACTCAAGCCAGACTTTGCCCCAGCCCAGCCCTGGCGCCCCCGGACGCCTCACACCTGTTGGGTGCTCACCAGGAAGCGGACCCCTTGGCGAGCGTTGGAGTTGGTCGAAGCATTGCTGTGAGTGTGAGCACAAGGTGAGCTGGGGGTGCTGTCAGTGGTCAAACTGGGCAGGTGATCCTGGGTGCCGTTGTCCTGGGCCAACTGGCGCAGGTACTCCAGCCTCCGCTGGTGGCCCAACTGAAGAGCGAGCAGAGACTGGAGCTGCAGTCGCTCTATGGAGCCCAGCAGGATCATGGTGTCTGAAGGGCAAAGAAGGAAGAGAAAGAAAGAGTGAAACTCTGTAATTAAAATCAAATAGAAAAGTTAATAAATGAATAAGGTAACAAAGGTTAAAAAGTACATATTACACTGTAGGAAAAAATAAAACTGACAAAGGAAATATAAAATCATTAAAGGGTTTTGATAACAGTGGAACAGTGTCTATTGTAGATCAGACATATTATAGTGTTGTTTTAATGACTTAATGCTACAGTATCAGTCAGTACCAAACAAACTGTTAAGGTTTGCTTTTCATATATGTGGAAACTGATTGAAGACATTTTTTAATTCTTTTGGTGAAATAATTTCAACCAACTTTAGTACAATTAAAGTGTTGTGACATAAATCCTACATCCTGAAAAATAACAAGATTTCTCCACTTGGCTGAACCACATTAGTTTTTAGTTTTTATTTTTTCATTTTGGAGACAAATTATGACAAAAGTGTAACTGCCTATGTGATGAGGGCATCTCAAACCATGGACATAAACATGCTGCTATGACAGTGTGAACTCTTCTGGTTGGAACTGGCTGCAGTGATTTGCTCCCATTCAGCCACAAGAACATTAGTGAGGTCCAACACAGGATTTTCATGTGCAATTCTTTTTAAATCTGGTCAAGCACATACAATAAATCAACCCCATACATTTTATATTATGCATATATACTTACCTCTCGATTCAACCAGGGCCAGTGTTTTGAGTTGACCAGTCAGCAGCATCTCCTGCAGGTCCCGATAGGAAGAGTTAAGGGTGATGTAGCGAACATCCCTGACCATGATGTCCTCTACACGGATATTGTACTTCCTGAGGATGGAGAAGTGGAGGTTGTGTGATGAGGAGGAGGAGCAAGGAAAAGGTAAGAACAAGAGGAAGAAATATAAAAAACAAAAACAAACAATGAGTCAGTAGAATTATTCAAAAAACAAACAAACCAGGCACGACAAACAAACAGGGTAGGACAAGCATGGACACAGTGACTCACTCGTGATGTCCCATGCCCAGCTCAGGCAGATAGGGAAGTTTTTTGATGCGGATGATGGAGTCATACAGTGATGGTTGAAGTGCCTGGGCCACGGCATTAGCAAGGATCACAGCGATCATCACAGGCAGAATATGGGAGATCTGGCCTGTCAGCTCAAACACTATGACGGCAGTGGATACAGTGTGGGTGACCGCTCCAGACAACGCTGCAGCACCTGTGTAGGAAGTTTTTGACAGGGATTAAAACTGTTAACCAGATTATAGTGTACAAATCCAAACATGATTCTCTGCAGGATGTTAT
Organism: Helostoma temminkii; assembly: GCA_900302695.1. Classification (NCBI taxonomy): domain Eukaryota; kingdom Metazoa; phylum Chordata; class Actinopteri; order Anabantiformes; family Helostomatidae; genus Helostoma; species Helostoma temminkii. Next base: position 21,460 of record OMLM01007507.1, read on the forward strand.
ACTAATTCATAACATTTGACAACATCCTGTCCCACTAACCAGTCAGTCATGACAATGGCACTTTTGTGGTGAATGATTCTCTATTTTTAAAAAAGTCACTGTTCCAGGTTTTCTTCATTTTTGGATAATGGCTCTCACTGTTGTTCACTGGAGTCCCAAAGCCTTAGAAATCTCTTTGGAACTTTTTCCAGACTGATACATGTCAATTACTTTGTTTATCATCTGTTCTTGAATTTCTTTAGACCGTGACTTGTTGCTTTTCGAGCTCTTTTAGCGTGATTCACTTTGTCAGACAGCTTCTATTCTATTCTAGGGTCAGGCAGGTTTGGACAGCTTTTTCCCCTCTTTAATAAATGAAATAATTATTTAAAAACAGCATTTTGTATTCACTCAGCTTATCTTTGTGTAATATTAAAGTTTGTTTGATAATCTGAATCATTGAAGTGTAACAAATATGCAAAAAAAATTAAAAATTAAGGAAAGGTGCAAATACTTTCACAGCACTGTATGTGAAACCAATCATTAGTCACATCTTAGTTGGTATGAAGTAAAAAAACAGCTGCAGCTTTGCAGTCACACGGAAGAGGATAAGTGAAAGGTGGCCTGAAAATTTATTATAAAGGTGAATTACCAACAACAGCATAACCACCAGGAACTATGGGATACACACTGCCGTCAGCATGTATGCCCTCAGGGAATGTAGCTGCCATGATCTCTCCAACAAGTCTGCCAAATGCTGCACCTGTTCACCACACACAGATACAGCAGTTATTTTAAGGGTTTCTTACTGCTGCAGGAGAAACCAAGAGAAAAGGGGATTTTTATTCACCAATGAGGAAAACTGGCATGAAGGCCCCACATGGAACAGGCATAGTGGTGGCTACGGCAGACATCCAGAACTGAAACAAGGGGAAACAAGTTCATGGGAGAAATAAAACATCAAATCATACTCATCGTCTAATGCTTCACATGTCTCCCAGGACTACCTTCATGATGATGAAGAGGATAAGTGTGATGAAGACGTTGACTTGGGGGTGTTTCCAGCCATGGTGGTGGCTGATGTAATCAAACTCCTCGGCCACACCCTGACGGCACCATGTACGGTTGTCGAACAGAGCTACCAGAGACTCGTGCTGCGTCAGCTGACGATGCAAGGAAAAAAGCAACAAATTAAAAATAGAAAAGACGCTTGGTGCTTCCTGTGTCACATGCACAATAAACCCAGAAACCTCAAGGTGCTCTCCAGGTCTTCATCCAAGCAGAAACAATAAACCAAATTGTTTACATCTGGCACTCACAGAAGTGACATAACAGAAGCAGCTGATGTGACGACCAGCTATAGAAACCGTTGCAAAGAGATACTACACATATCAGGTTTGAGTAAAGAAATAGATTATAAGCCCTTTTTACAAATAAGTCTTACACTTATCCTCATTGATTGATTTTGTTGACAGATAAGAACATCATGAATCATGATTTCTTTTTGTCTTTTTTCATGATAACAATATCAGGATGTCTGGATGTCTAATATTGTTTTGAAATATTGCTATGTCCAGGCATTATCTATAAAGAGCTGCAGGTGTAAACAACCTGTTTTACTGTTTCCACCCTGACAGAGACTCGAAGCTAGTTTCCATTTTAACCACTACGCCAAGTTAAATAAAGCCTTTTAAATATTACTTGTTGCTCTGACTGAAAATATCTCAAATTGTTTTATTTCCTAAAATGTTTGTGAATGTCTGTCTATTACATCTCCATACTAAACAGGCCTGTTTATGCAGCTATAATGGTCCCACAAGGTCGTGAGCAAAGCCTTTATTATGATCTACATCTCCTGCAAATCCCTGTGACTTCTTATTGCAAGTAAAAATAGACTCCACTGCCGTGCTACTGGTGCACACATGTGGCACACTAGCATGCTCTCAGAAGCAAAGCTGATATATTAATGTTTAGAAATTATAATGGTAACCATGATCACCATCTTAGTTTAATATGCTAATCAGCTAAATGATGCTAGTGTCTGCAGGTATGTGGTTCTAAAGAAAATCACTGGACAAATTAAAAATCTGATATAGGAAAAGTCATGCGATCACCAAAATGAAACAACCAATTGGGGTTTTAAATTTTTGCTAAAGCATTTATTGTTGAATAGTTAATTATAAGTTGTACATTTGTATTTCATGGTATAGTAAATTTTTGTGTGTTGTTTTGTAATTGTGTTCTTGATCTGTCTTAACATCCACCACCTTTTCCATATTCCCCTTAAAAGGACCACAATGGCAAGTGTTTTGTTTTTAATCCTTAATAATTTAATTATATGTCAAGATGGAAGTGTTTCATTTGTATTTATTGTTGTTATATAAATAAGTTGAAGCAGTTTAGACCTAAAAATGAGCACAGAATTTCTTTGCATTTGTTTCTAGTAACAAATTCTACTTTCTTGATACCACAGCAGATTTTCTTCTGTCTTGTTTCA
>OMLM01007508.1:0-17597 GCA_900302695.1 Helostoma temminkii
TTCTTCTGTCAGCGTTATGAAAAGGGATAAATTGATCATGTTATTGACTTCATGGGTAAAACCCTAACCAGCAAGTCATCTTGAATTGTGCTTGTTTTATTTGAAATGAAATGTGTCTTAAAACAATATATAATTCTTAACTTTTTGTATAATGGATTGGAAACACTTTTTTGTGAGTTGTGTACCTAATGTTTTGTCAGTAATCGTACACACTAAGCACCTCATTAAGTAAACAGCACTTTTTGATAAAGTTCCTTTTCAAAGTCAGCTTTCAAACGAGTTCATTACCTGGCCGATGAATTTTTGCTTCAGCATTTTGGCACTTTTTAATCACATGTTTTTTCAAGTACATGCAGACTTTAGTGTTTCTCATTTGTTGACCAATTAAACATGAGTCAGAGGAAGAGGAGGGTTGGAGGAAGGCACTGCAGCAGTGGGATGTCTTCTCTTGTGTTACTGATAATTGCACAGTAGTGGAGGTAAGAATGAACCAAACACACTGATGGTTACCTCCCACCACTGCCCGTCAACATTAGTTTGTAATTTCTTCATAAATGATCATCTGAGAAAAGGGGCCTCTCTCACAGAAGGTGTGAAGTGATGGGCTGAATTAAAGAACAGACAGAGAAAGTGTGGTGGGTGGCGCTTCTTCCTGCTGCTAAACATGCTTTGCTACATTTCTTTGCTCAGAACTTTCTTCTGTGTTCTTTAAATGTGATTTCTTGTCAAATCCATTGTGCAATGCCCAGCCAGTAAATGTGCAGTACATGCTTCCTCATTCTGTTATGTGATCAGTGTCCAGATCTTAATGCGAATTACAACTGAGTCCGTGTCAAAACCACATCATTTGCATAGTAGTGAATTAATAGATCTGTGCAGAGCAACGTGTACAGCTTTGCTTTACCTTTCTGCCTTACTCTAAGACGGAGCTGTGGGGTCCCCATGGTAACTGTGGTTGCCAGTGGCTACACACTAAAGATAGTGTTAGATATTGGTTAGATATTGTGCTGCACAGGAAAAGAGGTATTTCCTTTTCCATTGTGTATGTCAGATATGTGTGGTCTACTTCTTATTAGAAACTAATGAGTAATTTCATCATGGTCTTTCCACATAGGCGACCTCCACAAGTCCCTTCTCGCCCCAACCAGTGGTGAAGTAAGCTCAGAGGGACTCTCAGATATTCAGTCTGCTCTGCCCGGAGCAGCAGGAGTTCCAGTCTACGACGTGGTTTCTGTTCACTACAGCTTTTTTTTCAGTCCTGAACTTATTGATGCTTTACTTTATTATTTGACATTTAAGGAAGTGAAAGATTTAGTAACAAGGGTCTTACATCATAAGAATAGTTGTGACTGGACGAAGACATCCTGGGAGTGTTGAGGTTTCATCAGTTCTAATAAATCAAATCAGACAAAATACTTCTGTACATATAGACATGTTATTACTTAGACTTTTAGTGTATATTAGTCATGTTTCTACTACTGAAGTTAGCAACTTGAACAAGTGCATCATGTTGCAAACATAGTCCACATACACATTAATACAGATAAATACTGCATAGTGTGCGTGGCAACTGAAAACATTTAACTAAGAAAATGTTTACTCATGAGCTGTTTTCTCTTAAACATTTGTGTGATAATAGAAATCTAATGCTAATAGAAACGTTTTATTATTGTTATTCAGATGATGCTACATAGCAACACATGAAGTTACTTCATCCTGATTCCTTAAGTACCTGATCAAGTATTACTTAACCATTAAACTAACTTCTAGTTAATGTCTGGTACAGGTGTAAACATGTCAATGCTTTATTTTTAACTGACATTTAAAGAAGGGTAAAATGTAAAGTAACAGGGATCTGTCAAGAGTTACTAGTAGTTTTTGTAAAGGTTGGACGTTAGGGGGCACTACATGCACAAGAATAAAGCTTGTCAATATAAGTCCAGGTTGTGACAAGGTGATAAGCTGCTTTTGTCATGTAAACATTTGTAAAAGATACAAAACTTAATGTTTCTTTGGGTTAAAAACTGTCACTTGGTCATGAAACATGCACAAGAACACTTTTTTTGTTTCGGCATGTTTTAGATACAGTACAGCTTTTGTTTTATTGTAATGTTTTCCAAAGGCATCACATCAGGACACATTTAAAAGCACTGAACTGTTTTATTCTAAAACCAAAAGTCAAACATCAAGTTCTGTAAAAATCCATTTATTAATATCAATGATTCATGAAAACCTGATTATTTTATATAATATGCGATGAAAGTTTGCTCTAAAAAAAGTCAGAAACACACAGCTAACAATCTATATGTTCACACTGAATTATCCTGATGCATATCTGAACTTACATAAACACATATTCTACATATGTGTCTGAAGGAGCGTAGACACATTATTGGCAACCACACTGGATCTGTTTCTTCATCTCTACATTCTTATTCGTCAACATGTCTGCATGGACTTGTACTGGCACATGAAAAAATAAAAAAAACATCAGTAATATCAGAAACATCTAAAAAGAAAAGTAGCCATCAAAGAGCCTTTGGACTGAGACACAAATCACCAATATAATGGTTGATGCAATATCAGGAAGAACAAATACAAAGAACACATCATCACTATTGCACATTGTTATCCCTTGTAAACCAAACTGGAGTTCTGTGGGTCTGTGGTTGGCTTTATGTGTTCAGACCTTAACCTTTAGTACAGATAATTTCACCTTTAGCAAAAAATTCCAAAAACCACAAACCAGTTTCAAAAACGTAAGACCGCAGCTATACTACGTTTTTGTTCTATGTAACCATGCCTTTAAAAATATTTCCCCATTTGTTTGCATATGGCAAGGTTTGACAATAAAGGCACTAATGACTAATTTCCTCATCTCCTTATCTGGTTACCCTTCATGATTTAATATTATAAATTATTGCTTAAGAAAGGAAGTAAAACAACGTTTGTATTCTTGTGTTCTAGAGACCAAATGAAAAATAATGGAACGTAATGTGAACGGGTAACTAGCTGTGCTGGGACAGTTTTCCTTCCCAACTTGTCTTGTAATACAGCACAGTGTTCTATGTGCGGACTCTACGCTTATCATCAAACAGTTTCCGGACAGTGTAGACCTGGGAATAGAGAAAAAGCAGTATGATGATGTTGCCCAGTGTGACTCAAACAGCTTCTAAAACCTTCAAAACATTTAACAGGGAAATTACTCTGTGTTATGCCAGTGCTTCACTTACCTGGGTGAGGGCCACACATACCATCACCAGCACACTGGCGCAGGACCAGAACGACACCCTCCATAGGTTATCTTCCAGGAGGTTTCGGTCCCGTGCCTCAAAAGCCCTCAACACAGTTTGCATCTGCCAGCTGCGCTCCAAGCGTTTGTGGAGAGAGTCCATGGTCGCCTGAGGAAACAGGAAGACGGATACTTTAGGGATTTAAACAAGTGATGGCTGCAATGATAAAACAAGACTTAACTGAGAAGTTGATGTAAAAAGAGTTTTAAAGTATTGTTAGCAATCCTTTGTTGAAGTCTGACTGCAGCTCACACATTTATTTTTAGTGCAGATTTTGTGTCAACATGTCAGCTGGTGAATTATTATACTCTTTCCTGCAGCCACCGCTGCATGACTTGGTTAGTTAATCTGGTCCACAGAGGTGCAAATTTTCCAGCTTATTTTAACAGTTAGGAATCCTCCAGTTGACACGTATTAGTTAAAGGTTACGTCTGACGTTATTTATGTATTTTCCATATTGTCAGCAAATCCCATGAGAAGATCAAACCCACTTCCCCTGCTTGTCTGTGGTTCTCAGCTCTAAGCTCAATTTGTTCCTACACAAGGCAAAAATGTGCTAGAGATCTGTTCACTTGCACAATATTCACAAATACCACAATTTAACAAACACAATGTTGAAATTGCCAAATTTATGGGGGGAAAACATGGCAATGTGAATAAGACTGGATTAGACTTTGGTGTAAATACTTAAGTATTCGAACAGGTTCTCAAGCATCTAAAAAAAGAAAGTAAGAAAGAAACAGCAGATCTAATCTTGAAAGACGACGTTTTCACACCTATCATGCTTAATTAAGACATGCAAAGTGTCTCGTTGATGTGAATTTGAAGTGTTTTCATCATAAATGTGTCAACATGGATTCAAAAAGAGCTTAGTGGACACAATTAACTGGATTTGATTTTTTTTTAATTATTATTACTTTTTAGTTTTAATTACTAAATTAAACCCAAAACATGCTTCTCACCCGGATGTCCTCCAGCTTGTACTCCAGCAGGCTTCCGTCAGGCTCTTCCAAACCATGCCACTCCTCATCTCCACCCACATCTCCTCCTTGACCCTCAATGATGATCTCAAAGAAAACCATCTTCTCTGAGAAGCGACTGAAGCTGTTGTCAAAGCAGATTTGATAATCTCCCTGCACTGTAGGCTCTACCCTAAAATAACAGGAAGTAAAGTCAAAGTTAAATAGATCGGTTAGAAATGCAGAGTATCATAAAGGCCTCAGGCCAGTGAAAGTGTAAAGTGCACTAACACGTGGACTCCGTCAGAGCGCCGAGACTCCATAATGAGCAGGATGCTTTCTGGGGAGAAGATCGTGAAGTCTACATCCATGCCAGCACCTGCTATCACCTGGATGTGCACACAAATACACACAGAGCACTGTTAAAGATTTTTACTTTATTTCCCAGTTACAGCTGAGAAGCAGACAAGAAATTTGTGTAGCGAGACCAGGACATTCTGGTAACTGCTAGGCCGCCAGAACACTGCACACCACACATTTTCATGAGGAATTACGTATGCGTTCCAATACAGAGCATGACGTTGTCTGTCAGACTCTCCCACAAAACAAACACAGAGCAAACTAGCGTAGCTTTACATTATGGGATGTGTCCCTATGTAAATAATGGTTTTTAAAATGACATGCACATGGTCTTGCCAGGTTTTGACAGTAGTAGAGCTAAACAAATTACATATTGTGACTTAATCAGCACCAATTGTGATCATTTACTCAACATTTTTAAACGATAAGTAAACATTAATGGGTATCTAATGTGCATATGTGATAATTCACATATTCAAAAAAAGTTGTTGAGTGAGTGAATTAATTGAACTTGTTTGAACATGTCTGGGAAATTACAATGCAAATTCAAACCATTTTACAAACCAAATATTTGATAAGAAAATGTCTGGCAGATTAATGGGTAAAGAAAATAACTTAATGGTTAATAGGCTGGATATTTTACTGTCCACTCAGAGCTCCTGTGGTTTTGGGTCAACTACTCACAATCATTAAATATAAAGAGCATTAGTTTATTTCTGTCTTTCAAACCCCTGAGACTCTTGAATTTTAGTCTTTCCTGTTCCTAGAGCACAGTCCTTGGTCGACCAGGACCGGGACCTCATTTGAGGACATCTACCTTTAGCCTACCAGGATGAGAAACAGACATCCACAAAGTGACTCACTCATACTTACTATAAGCTATGAGTACTGTATCGTCTCATTTCCTGTGTAGTAGTTATTTTTCTATCACTGATTTGAAAAGTGAAGCTCTTTTACTCATCATTTTCTGGAAGCACGTCTTTACTTAACTTCCTGCAGCCTTGCACAGAAGAGGGTTTTACGTTATAGATGAGGTTCTGGAAGATGTTAGCCAGTTACAATACTTTGCTACTGTGCATATTGACTTTCGAAGTGTAAGGTTAACAGAGGATTACAGTGGAAGTTGTCATTGCTTATAGCTGCAGCAGTGTGCACGCTAGCTACAACGGCTAATAAATGTTTAAGCAATCAAAAGGATATTCCTGTATCTTTCAAAGGATACCATATAAATGTGCACACAGTGAGTGATTGTAATTTATGTGGTGCCCACACACAGTTACCTGATACTCGACCTCCATCGTACCATTATTTACTGCTGTTTGAAAGAAACACTCGGATCTTCCGGCTGGAAGCAGAAACGTTAATTCACTGTCCTGGCTCTGCCCGAAGCAGCGCACAGACCCTAAACACCACCCAAACAATACCGAGAGGACAAGCAGCCGTCCTCTGCTCCCCTCTTTGCTCCGGAGAAGCTCCATGGTGAAAATATTCCCAAACACAAGGCTATCTAAGCGCAGCCATCTCCTTCGCATCCCTCTTCCGCGACACAACTTTTAAATGTTGTGATTGGATGAAAGCCCGTGAACACGGGCCACACTGAGGACCAATCAGAGAAGGAAGAGTAGCAGTTCTCGTCCAATCAGAGCAGCGATGAGGTCTTGAATCACAAACAACAGGACTGGTGCAGCTACTGTATCTACACACACATTCACTGTGAAGTTGTATCAGAGGCACAAATCTGCTGGCTGCTCTCTAAAGACGCCACATGTCCCCACACCAACCTGTCTTCTACAGCTGAAATGACTCGTTTGATGATCAGTTGTTTAAGTAGACGGTAATATTATATATTTTAGGTAAAAATGTCAAAAAATAAAAAACAATATCATACATGAAGCAAACCTAAAATAAAAAGGCCACTACTTTAGAAGCTTTTTATGTCAGATTAAAGTAAGGAATCATATTTAATGTGCTCTTTCGTTATTGTTTGTGTTTCATTACTTGATGTGTGCCGTATGCTTGGCCTATCAATCAGACCTGTTGCTAAGCGACCCCAGCAGCTGTGGGGATGGGGGGTTGCCAGCGTTGACCGACTAAAAAGCTTTACCAAGCTAGCTACCATGAATTACTTTGCAACGAATCGGTCAATTAATTGGACCAGAACCGGGCTGATGCAATAACTGAACATTTCCTGTTGCAGAGGGTACAGAGGCATACATCGTTTCGGTGCACCAGAAACACCTGCTTGGTTTGGGCCGGTGGAGGCATCATAGACTAAATCCTGGATAGCTCCAAGGTGCCCCATCACGACAGGTTCAATAATTTACTATGAATATGAAGTTATTTATCCCGTAGATCATGTAAATAGTCGAGATGAAACCTCAGGAAATGTTCAGATGTTGTTACAGCCTGGAATTGGTCCAATAAATCCACTAATTCTTTAGAAACTAATTGATGGTAAGTCACTTTAGCCGGTCAGCGCTAGCTAAGCCTCGTTCGCTGCCGCAGGGAACTGGGCTACCTGCTGGAGAATTAATAGCGACTAGCGACTGACCTAAATAAACCCTAAATAATCAGCTGCAGCTGTGTCAGTGTACCTGAGAAACATTATGACAAAGTATGAGTAACTGAAGAAATGATGGTGCAGCTCCCACACGTCTGCCTGGGTTACCCTGCTTGTATCTGTTCAGATCACATGAGAGCTCAGGAGCTTCAGAGGTTTTATATGTGGGATAGTTTCAAGTGTTTGAGCTCACACTTGTTCATTAATCCTTCATTACACTGATGCTGCTCTTTTTCATTCATTCATTTATTTAAACTCATCATAGATGGACACTAATACCGGTGTATGATTAACATCTAACATTTATAATGAGCAGTTAATTTATATTATCAGTCCAGTGCACTGTAGATGCTGGCTCACTGTGATGCTTAAATGAAAGCAGTTTATCACTGATGTTATTTATTACACCTGTTTCTAGGGTGGAGGTTCATTAACCCATGAAGTTAAGTAGCCTCATCATTGCAGATACAGAAAAATCCAAAGTGATAGTCACAGAAAATGGCTTCTTCCATATGCAATAGGCTAAAGTTTGTGACTCACTGCTTTTCCCCTTGTTCACACTCTTACCTATTCCTGAACATATCTTTATCACAACACTCACAAAACATTCTGATTATCATAGAAATTGGCAACAAAGAAAATGGGGAATCTGATAAAAATAGGATCCCTGTGTGAAGGACTTGGGGACTGTGTGTGAAATAGGAATTGAGAGTAACTTGGGAAATGTTTTATGGCAAAAATAGGAAATAGGTAATGTTTAAAAAGTAAGGTGCAATGAGCCAGAGAAACAGGGGGAAACACAGTGCTTAAAAAAAATATTGCTGATTGCTGATGCTAATTTATTTCATTTTTGCACATCATTCAGTGTATTGTTTACACATTATCTTACACAGAGTCATGTCAGCTGTATATCATGGCTGAGTAACTCCTATTTTTAATCAGCAATAACCATGATCAGACTTCAGTGTGTCCTCCCTCCTCTTCATCTTTGCAGAGCACAGTTTAAGTGTGATTGAATTTATCGTGTGTGGGTCGAAAGTAAGTCAGAGTGTATGTAGTGTGGTTGACATATATGCCTTCAAACCGTCCCCTCCTACATGAGAGGAGATAAAAGCTGAGTTTTAGAATAACCATGAGTTTCACTCAGAATGAATCATCTCCTTTTGTAATTTAAATACTTTATTGAATCATCATTACATTTGACACAGCATTTTAACAGCAGAGAAAAAGGGGAAAATGTAATTTCAATATCACACAGCACACAAGTGCAATGAAAACAATTCTCAGTATTTCTCAGAATACTTGCTTCAAACACAGATGATGAAAAACAAGAAAAACGGAAGCAAAAACAATCAGATTTGCCTTCACCTCTGTACTTCTGCTCAGCTGTCCACACACACTAAAGTGAATTGCATTGGACGTATGTTGCAAGCATAACAAGGCGCCCAAATACATAGTTCCCTATGACAAAAAACATATGCTGACAAATCACAAATCAATAATTGTAAGCGTAGGAGGAAGCTTCCATGTGAAATGTGAAATTAGACCAATGCCACAGGTTGTTTAAAACAAAAATAAAAGCAACAGGTTGACCACACCGTGTGAACAAACTGCAGCCTGATGGTCTGACAAGTGGCTGTGTGTGTTTTTTCCTACTTTCACCAGATGATGCTAGACTGTGGTGACGACAGTGGGTAGTGGTCAAAGCACTGTGTAAATCTGACGGCTTGAGCTTATCTTAGCTTCTACAACCAACAACTGAGTTTAATGCTAAGCGGCGCGGCTCAGCTAAATGCACATAACTCAGCTAGACAGAGGTACTGCAAAAAATAGCACAGTGATTGAGAAAGCAAACCAAAAGTGTTTAATAGCACATGAGACAAAAAGGGTTAGAAATTGAAGGCAGAGAAAAGGAAGTGACAGCTGAGGATGATAACTATATCAGCAGTTGCAGGGAGTGTCCCAAGCACACACCACTCACAGCACACTACTCTGTCTTTCTCTCTCTCTCTCTCTCTCTTTGCCCGTTCCCCATGTCATCTTCATTTCCTCCTTATATGAGCCTGCTTCAAAAGCAATATTAGTGATAGTTGACAGCTGGCGAGCGAACACAAGAGGTGAGGAAGGACTGAAATCTGTGTTTGGTGCAGAAGGATTTTCCTTTTCTCAGGTGAGACATCTAGAAAAGTTATAATACACAGTGATATGGGAAGAGAGAATATTACTCTCTTTGATTGACATTTCAGGATATTTATATCATTCAGTATCCCAAAGAGGAGAGGAGTGTGTGAAAACCACCCTGTGCTGCCTGATGGTTGCCTGAACTGTGGAGGAACGCCTGGTGCACATTCAAATTCAAGGTAATTTCACTGTAATACTACTTTGAGTGAAATGTAGAAATAATTTCTTTTTGACTGGATCTGCCACAAACCTCTCTGTCTGCTTGCTGTAGACCGGGTATGTAGAAATCACTTTGTTTCCCAGAAGCTGGTTGCATCGCATCTGCTTACAGTAAGCAGCGTAGACAAGAGGTCTCGTGTCTGCTGTTTCATGTCTGTTTCTGTTATTTCTCTTGACTAACTCTGCCTGCTTGTCTCTCTCTGCCTTTCTGTTCTGTTTCTTTGATCCAACTCTCTCTTTCAGTAAGCCTTTCCTCTCAGCCTCAAGCTCTTTCACATTTAGCTCAAACATCCCAGGTGGAGTGTGACTTGGTGGGATGGCAGAGGGCGGCGTGGGTACCAGCCCCCAGGTGTTTGTGGTTGACAGCCAGGCCACCTACGTGTCCATGCCAAGTGAGAAGAAACCGAGGTGGGCAAAAGTAAACCAAAAGTTTCTCCTCCTGCTGGTGGGACTGGCCATGCTGGGACTTGTTGTCGAGGGATATTTCATCCATAATTTGTACAAAAAAACTGAGGTGAGGCTCGTGTCTGTATGCAAGTGTGTGCATGTGTCCGAGTGAGGGGAGAAGCTTCAGTAACAGCATGGAAATTCCTTTTCTCTAGAATTTCCCTATTTTTTTACATCACAGCCACACTGACCAGTGGACAGCTGAACACGTTTGTACATTTGTCGTCATTTGCTCTTTAAGTTGGTGATTAATGACAAACATGTCGAGTGGATTCCTTCCCTAGTTCTACTTCCCTTTCTTTTCTCTCAAGTTCAAGCCTACAATATAACTTCACTTTTCACAGTTTCATTACTACCACGGTTGTAACACTGTGCATGTTATGTTAAGATAAGCAACAGACCAAGAAGCTTCATTTATTTATTGTATTTCTCTGTAACCAGACACAACTTTACTCAGGTCGGTTGACATTGATACATGTAGCATGAAGTTATTTTTATTTCATTTTGTGTTAATAATTAAATATAAGGCATTCAGACACCTTTATCACAGCTCACGAATGAATTATATTCCAAATAAGTCAGTAGTTAATGTCCCACCACAACAATAACTGATTCAGTTCACTGATATTAGTCTATGTGTGGACGTTTTGACATTTCTGTTACTCTACATGTACGTGTCTACTGGTCTCAATGAACCAGGACACTTCCTGTTCTTACACGCACTTGAACTTTTGACATCTTGCCTGCAAGCGTGCACAGATATATTTTTTAAACAGTTTTTTGGTTTTTACCTTCTACCAGCAGGCATTTTCATTCTGTGGCTCTGATCCTCTCTGCCAGAACCTGTCTAAACTCAAGAACCAGCAGGTAAACACGGTGAAAATTGAACTTGTGTTTCATGTGTGCGTCTGATGTGTGGTGACATTTTTGAACTCTGTCTTTTTTTATTTCAGGGTGGCGTCATCATGGGCCAAGTGGGAATTAAAGGTATGGAGTCATTCACTGCTGTAATAATTTCATGTTTCATGTTTATCTGGAAATCCACAAATATGTGGTGAAATAATTGTTCATCTTCATCAGCTGTCAACAGCTACTAAAATGTTTCACTAGATGAGATAAAACAGGCAAAACTTGAAGCATGTGTGAGTTTTTGTTTTGACTAATTTGCTGGTTGACTGATAAGTTGCATGACTGATTATCTGACCCTGCTTTTTTTTTAATAGAGTCCAATGAGATTCCCATTGTGCAGCCACATCAACTCCCACAGATCAAACAGAGGCCCTTTGCTCACCTGATTGGTTAGAGCATAAGACATAAATATTGTACATGACCCAAATGGTTACACTTTCTTTGTTCTAATATTTCTTTTCCCTCTTTTTTCTCATCTTTACATAAGGCTCCAATACTCCAGGGAAGACTGAAGTGGTTCAGTGGGACAGTGAAAGTGGCGACGCCATCACCCGCAACATGAGCTACAACAAAGGCAGATTGATAGTCGAGAATGAAGGTCACTACTACCTCTACTCCAAAATACAAGCAAATGCTGCAGAAGATTGTACATTCATCCAGCACAAGGTTATGAAAGAGACCAATGCTTATGGAAAGTCAATAGAACTTATGAAATCAAAAAGGTTTGTCAGTGTACCACACCTTACTTACTTCCTTTGTCTCTGCACTTGAGCACAACTTATTTGTAGTAAAACTTCTATGTTGGTATCAATGTTGTCTTCAGTGTGGTGAATTTGCTTTGTAAGATTGTGCCTTGTTTCCTCTAGTTTCCGCTGCAACCACACCCAGAAACCTTCAGGTTCAAAGTCTTCAGGAGCAGATGAAATGTGGAACAGTTTCCTGGCTGGGATTTTCTACCTGGACATTGGAGATAAAATTTTTGTCAGTTTGGAGAACACGCATGTCCAGCCTGGAACAGCTTATAACTTCATGGGTGCTTTTATGATATCTCCTTAGAAAAATATCTGTTCGCCCTTTGTGATCACACCCTATTGACTTTTTGAGTTAATTTACACTATATATTGTTATTTTTAATATATATTATACACAGTCTAATATATACAGTATTTGATGAACATGTTTAAATCCAGATCTATAATAGGGGGAGGTTGTGTGGCGGCAGCCTACGTTGGTTGACCTGCACAGAGATGGCCCAGCTAGACACCTGGTTAGACAACATTGCACAACTCTTGCTGTGAGATGACAGTGCAAATATAAATCATTTATGAAAAAGCGACTAATTGTTGTGATATCATAAAAAGTATCTGATATTCAGATTATACAAGCTTACTTGATTTTGTATTTTTTTTTACTCATATATTTTGTTGTTTTAATAAAATAATTTTTTGTAATTAAACAAAAATGTGTGTTGATAAAAAAAAGTGGAAGAGATTTGTTTTCTGCTCAGACTACACTAGACACACATAAGACAATCTGAAACCAATTTGGATCTTTAGGCACATTGAAACAAACCACCCACACACACAACACAGTTGCAGATCTATAGATACACAACATACACAAACACCTGCAAGGCGATGTGTCTGTGTGTGAAGAGCAGGATGTGGTTGACTAAGGATGCACTCAGAAGAGGATGAAGGGGGGTAAGAGTATTGAGGTGCTGAGGTTGGTGTGGCTGACTCAGCTCTTCTCACAGTGTACGGGGGAAAGTTTCACAGACATTGCAGAAGTGTGAAATGGAAAGAAGACACTGTATAAAGGTACAGACATGTTAAGAAAAGGAGAGTTAGGAGAATTAGAGTGGACAAAAGCAAAAAAAGGAAAGGGCAATTATTTGTGAAAAGGAGACATCACACAACATGGTGAAGACAGAAAGGCAGACAGGTAACCAAATGCAACCACTGTTTTATTCTTGTATGCAAGTGGAAAGGCTAACCTGAAGTGCTGCTGAAATATTTGGGTCATTTCCTGCGCTGAGACACAGATAAACATCTGTGTGTAACAAATACACAAACAAGATTATTATTTTGCAGCTTGAGTATGAAAACTTTGCACATACAAATGTGCTGTAGGTTGCAAAGTATACGTACTATACAATTTTAAGATATTGTATTATTCTAAAGTTTGCAATTTTATATTACTTTCCCTCTGCTATAGTTCAGCAAGAAACACAGCATCAAGTTCAACAGTGTTTTGAATTGTTTTCTAGGTGGAGTTCTGTACTTGTACTTGAAGTAAATTTTAGAGCATGTTTTTAGCACTTAAACATGAGTAAAGTACTTGCTTCCACCTGAAGAGCAGTCATTTTTAGGCAAATAATTTTGCCTGATCATTGGGTTTGTCTACTTCTGCCACCTCTGTTCATTCTTTATAGTGCTGGAAGGTCTCAATTGTGTTTAGGTACAGTTTTAAGATACTTTAATTGCTTCTATTTAGTTCCACCCATTTCACAAGGTTTTCCTCCATTGCATTAATTATATTGAAAACTATCCATGCATCCATTTTCTATACCACATATAGACAAACAACCATTCTCTCACATATCCCGCTCTCACTCACACCTACGGGCAATTTAGAGTCTCCAGTTATGTCTTTGGACTGTGGGAGGAAGCCGGAGTGCCCGGAGAGAACCCACGCAAACACAGGGAGAACATGCAAACTCCACACAGAAAGACCCTGGCCGACCCCTGTGACCTTCTTGCTGTGAGGCGACAGTGCTAACCACTGCACCACCGTGCCGCCTTATTGAAAACCAATATATTTTTATATATGAATAATATGAATGTTTCAGGTAAAACTAAATAACACATATAAGAGTTCAGTTTATCTTAAACACACACATGCACGAGTACTATCCATTATCCTAAGGTTTGACCTGTTAAAGATCACAGGGCTGATTTATACACTGCTGTGAAAATGTATTTGCCCTCTTCCTGACTTTTTTTGTCACTCTTTAAAAAAATTCATATCATCAAACAAATTTTTGTATTACACAAATATAACCATGCACATTTTAAACGACAATGCAATTAATTGAGGGGGAAAAACTGTTCAAATCTGATCAGCTCCATTTGAAGAGTAATCGCCATCCCCTTGCCAAATCATGAACTGTGATTAACCACATTTTTTGCAAAGCTGAGTTCAATTTCACCTGCCACACCCAGGCCTGATTGTTGCCAGTTGAATGTCTGTTGAATCAAGAAATCACTCAAATTAAAGGTGTCTGACTAAGTGAAGCACTCTAAAACATCTCCAAAAGTAACACATCATGCTGCAATCTAAAGAAATTCAAGAACAGATGAGAAACAAAGTCATTGACATGTCTCAGTCTGGAAGGGTTAAGGACAACAACTCATCCAGGAGGTCATTAAAGAACTGGGAACAACATCTAAAGAATTGCAGGCCTCACTTGCCTCAGTTAAGGTCAGTGTTCATGATTCAACAATAGGAAACACACTAGGCAAAAATGGTATCATGGGAGAGTTCCAAGGTGAAAGCCACTGCTGATTAAAAAGAAAACAAAGACTCGTCTCATGTTTGCCAAGAAACATCTTGATTATCTCAAGGACTTTAAGGTACATATTCTGTAGACCGATGCGACAAAAGTTATACTTTTTCCCATTACATGTACTACTACCCATTACTAACACAGTACTTCATAAAAAGAAGAAATTAAGAGTCAAACATGGTGGTGGCAGTGTGATGATGTGGGACTGCTTTGCAGCTTCAGGACAACTTGCCATAATTGATGGAACCATGAATTTCTGCTCCTCTCTGAAGGAGAATGTCTTTCTATCAGTTTGCGACCTCAAGCTCAAGCACGTCTGGGTTTGCAGGACAACGATCTGAAACATGCAATTGCTGCATTTTTTGTTCATTACCACTGTTAGATCAGTGAAACCACTGATCAGTGGGAATTGCTAGTCTCTGACTACCAAGCAGGTTGTGCACAGTGGTTGTTAGAGTGTTTTCACTGAAAGCGGCTGCTTGTGGTTAAAAACACTATGAGAACAGTGAGAGTGAAGAAAACCAGTAGAAATGCAGGACAGATAAACTAAACTCTGTAAAGCTAAGCAGCAGTTCTGAGTGAGACTGAGCATATTACTATTATATACGATGATTGATTTAAAACATGCAACTTTTCAGAACCAAGATAACAGTAGCAGCCTGAGACTAAACCAGTCTACTCAGCTGTTCACATATTAGTTACAAAAACTATGAAGCTACGCAGTGAAACTTAAATAATTCCCATTCTCACTCAACTCTCCTCACCAATTGTGCAGATATAAATTCTTAACCTAAATCAAATTTTGTTGGTTTGTTTTTAGCCTTATTTTTCTTCAAGTATACCTTACGCTTTTCTTTGTCTTGTACATCATCTCAGATAATGGTGCAATCTGGACATTAGCCTGGAGTGAGCCACAGCAACATTTGAGGCCTAGCGGAGAGGGGAGCAAGAGACTGTCACATAATGATTGACAGCCCCACCAAGTGCCAACAAAACAATAATCTGATTGGTTAGAGAAGCAAGACGCAAAATTTTAAATTGCAAATATCTCAGCAATAGGACATGACTTGGTGCATATTTCTATTAAACTATTTGTAAAACAACAGATACTTTTGTTTTAAGAAAAGGGTCTAAATACATACTAGGGCCCTGATTGATTTGAACTTAAACAATGGCATTTTTAATGTTTTCAATAAACTATACAGAAAATAAAAGAGGACGAGGAGACACACACACACTTACACACAGGCACCAGAAAGACACACGTAAAATGAATATTAATGTGAGAAAGCAAATCCAGTTGCATCACATACTATTTAAAAGTAATGATCAAACTGCATTCAGCATTTCCTTTCACACGTAAATATCTAAACATGCCTTCTGGTTTGTGCACACTGACAAAATGACGTAGCTTCTGTAATTAATGTTCATATTTATTTTAATTTGCATCTGCGTAGTGGATTTATATAAAGCAGGAGATATAAGTGTATTTATTTTCTCACCCGCATTTTTTTTTTCCTTAACCACACTGTATGGTAAATAAACAGGAAGTGATGTACATCTAGTTCCCGGTATGACCTGCGTAGCAGCAGGAACTTTCCCTTACCTTGAAACTTTTCATACATTCCACTTATAGCTTTCACACCCGTCATTTTCTGTTTTGTAAACCACAATGAACTCAGTATTCACCATATTCCTCTTTGTGTCCATGTTTAATCTGGATTACAATGCAATAAATTCAACAGTGTAGTATGTCCAAAGGACTTATGTATCTTTGAAAACATCTTCCCAGTTCAGTGCATATATGAACAGATATTTTAGTAATTCTGGTCAGTTTTTATTACAGTTGGACCATCTTAAAGATAAAGTGTGTATGCTTACTCATTATTCTTACTCTTAATTTGCCAAAAGAAATTAAATGACTCTGCTTAACCACAGGAGAACAATATGAGTTTCTTGACATGCTTGTTGGGGGTTTGGAGCAAAATTACACATTTTCTCTGCACATAAAGTTCAGCTTTGTGTGCTGAGACATCTATGAAATGAAACAGAGCTATTAACTTCACGTGACTCAGTGAAGACTCATTAAAAATGCAGTGTATTGCATGTCAGCATTAATGTAGTGGTATCTACATCAAAACACATTTCAAAACAAATAGCAACACCAATATAAATAGTAGTATAAATAGTTCAGTATCACAAAATAAATATATAAAATATTACAGCTCCAGTACGCATATACATATTTACACAGAATGAGGTGAGTGTCTGCTCTTTTCCATGTCCTCTTTGCATTATCTTAGCTGCAACTTCTCCTGACATTATAACTTAAAATCCAACTAAGTATCATTGTCTTTTAGTTGCAATTTGAAAGAAACTTTGTGATGGTTTTAAAATGGCCCCAGTGTCCACGGCCCCTTTTCACCTTCTTGGGCTTTAAAAAAAAACACAAACTGGTGTTGTTCTTCAGTCACGGACCACGGTTCACAGGCACATCTGCTTCTTGATATCACTAGTTGCACTACAGCACGCAGCTTAGTCCACAAGGAATATCCCAAATCCTGAGCTGTTCAGCTCCAGTTTCCAGTACTTCAGTCCCTGTGGTACAGTCATCTGGGCAATCAGGTTCTGCTTATTTATTTTGCTCACTGTCCAGCATTGCCTGCTTACATGTTGTGTTGTATTTTCAAGCTGCACTTCGCAGGTGAGCATATCCCCCACACGCACGGTGAGGAGGCCTTCTTTGCACTTGTATGTGCAGGTGAAGTTGAGATTAATGTACATGAAGTAGGTCCCGGGCTTTGAAGGTGTCAGTGCCCGCAATTTAATATCATATTTGAAGTTACTTCCTACAGAATCCCCCTCACCCTGCTTAACAGGCTTCCACTCCATGGTGGAGCTGGTCAATTCACCTACAGAAGAAGACACACATATTTAGTTTAGATGACACTTACAGAGCACAACAACAGGCAGTTACATTACATTGTGCAGATTCCCTGCCTTAAGATTGGACTGTTACGGCATTGAATTGATTCTCATAAAGTCTTTTTGATGTCATATCAGTGATGCACATGAAGGATCCTTATTTCTGTCAAAAGATA
>OMLM01007509.1:0-11860 GCA_900302695.1 Helostoma temminkii
CCACACACCCACACACACACCCACACACACACACACACACACACACACACACACACACACACACACGTACTGTATGTATCAATGTATATGTCTTTCTATCCTCCTTTTTCGTGCCCTTCAACAAAAGAGCCTATATTTATTGTTCCCCCCTCCTCCTTCCCCCATCGTCATCATCATCTCACACCTTTTCTCCTCTCCATGCCACGACACCCTGCTATCAAATCCCTCCATCTCTCTCCTCCTCCTTCGTATCAGCTCAGCCACCAAGCTGTCACTAAAACCTCTGAGCACTGGGACACAGCTGCCAGATATCAATAACCTCTATGCATGCATATACACAAACACACACACGATTGTCTCCTGCTGCCTCTCTGGACTATAATCAGTAGGATCTCAGCTGCTCGTCTGGCCATCTCGTCTCTGAGGGCTGCAGAGATCAGTCAGCCCTCCTGGGGAATGACTGAGTGTGTTTCTACTGTGTAAGGGTGTATTTCTAAAATTTCAAACATTTGGGGACAAATCTAAATGTAAACCAGTTTATTTGGGAAGGCTTGTCTAATTAAAAGAAAAGCTGGTGTGTTAACCGTGCTAAAACAGTGTTACTGGTGGACCTGTGGAACAACATTACGTCTAGCAGCAGCTGAACAAAGGGAATTTAAAACAATGTGTAATGATGATCTAACATCAGACTGATTAACTGTCAAAGATTCAATCACAGAGGTTAATAAATATTAATATTAGAAATATTAATATTACTCATCTCAAATGGAAATTGAGCACACATTAGAAAATGAACAGAAACAATGTTGAACTTGTTATCCAGCAGTAGGCTACACACACATCAAACAGCCACGTTTTTAAACTGTCTTCCTCCGTTTAGCTCTGCTTTTTGTCAGCACTAACTCCTAAGGGAAATATCTGGAAATGCTCCGTAATATTCACCAGCTTTGTCAGTCTTCTACTGGATCTGGGGGTGGGCTGGTAACATTCAGTGATTTTTTTTAGCTGAAAACAGCTGCCTGCTGCTGCTGATGGTAACTATGCTGATGAAAGCGATGACAGTGAGCCATAATAGTAGAGGTACACACTCAAAAAAACAAAAGGTGTTGAACTAGGAAGCAGCAGAATTTGGTGAAGAGTTGTCTATGTCGTTGTGACACCTTTCACCAATAAGTCGCTATATACGCCTTTGTTAAAATAAAAATATAGATTATAGCTAAATAAAAATAGGCTGATCAGTGTAATAAAAGTGTCATACTTCTCCCAAGGAGAATATAGTGAGGGGAGCTATAAGCCAGTCAGAGAACATTTCCATTCCTCCACTAGCACTGTGCCTGTATGCCATGGTGAGGTCTCCAGAGAAATAATTTAAAGTCAAAGCAATGCTCCCATAGGAGATTCAAATAAAGACATTAAAACAATGTGTGTGACACTCATACATATTTGTATGAGGATGAGAGAGGGAGCGAGCTCAATAATATGTATATGCAACATGTGTGTACGGTGCATGTGTTGATCAGCCCAGCCTGTGCGAATAGAACACTCTGTGCATGTCTGTATTTATAATGTATGTGTGCGTTTGTGTGCATTCTCAAAAAATCCTGAAGGTCAGTGGTGAGGTGATTATACTTCAGCTACATCCAAGTTTGGACCACAAATGGCTGGACTTCCACATTGATTTCCTGTCACTCCAGATGGAAATTCATACTGTACACCAGATTGGACCATCTCCCCCCCTCTACCTCACTGTCTCACATGCACACACACACACATACACTGCAGACTAATAATTGTCACACAGATGAATGATTCCAAAGTTAGCGGTTAAAAGGTGAGGGATCAGGCTGTGTTTGTGACAGGTCACTGATGGTTTCAGTGGACGAGTGGAAATGTATTCTCTGGGATCTGAATCAACTGTCAAATGAGGTTATAGGAAAAGGTTTCATCTGAAATTTTAATTCTCAAATCAACATGTCTGACATGTCATTGAAATTCAAATGACCACATCACCAGCATTTCTCAATCTTACCACATGAATATGAATGGAGTGACTGCCTCTATCTGATTCTTCCTTAATATGCATGAAAGGCGAAGACTTGATGAATTGCCCAAAGTGTGTGTACTGATCTCCATTTGGGATTATTGGACCAAGAAACCAATTGTTCTATAATGAGAAGCATTTACACCAGCACTGGATGGACTTTTAATGTTATTTGGGTTCAATCCTGACCTGGCCTTGTTACATGAGAGGTCAAGGGTTGCACATTTTGTAAAGGGAGCATCCGTCACACTTGACATTTCGTATTGACCTCTGCTAAGACCTGTGCATCGTGCAAGCTGTGAGAGTGGGGAGGGGCTGCAAAGCTGCAGATGCACATAAGCACAGAGAGGCATGTTACATGAACACACATGCACACGCATATTCCCATTTAACCACACACCCTTCCTTCAATTGCACATAAGCATTTAAAAACCTTTTTATGTGAAGCAGTGATTGCAGGCTTTACACATTACTTGTGAATGGTGACTACCATTAATGCTTGTTCATTGCTGTGCTAACAGCTTTATTCCTAGTGACAGGTCAGGGCCGAATAAGTGGAGCCACATGACTGATGACATCAGTGTCTCATATTTATGCAAAAAGCTGGGCTGCAAACAAAAACCAGCAGTGTGTAATGGGTTTCAACCCATCACTTGTGACCTGTACTACATGATTTTTTTCACCATTTTATAACAGGTCTCTGCTTCTTAGAATCATAACAAGCAGTTTGGTATATTAGGTATATTTGAGTCTTTTATGGAGCATAAAACGACGATGGAAACAGTATTTTTGTATAATCCAAGGCATTTTACTAGAGCAATTTATTTTGTCGAATTTTATCCTTTCTCGCCAAAGTCACAGAGGAATACTTTTTACCCTATTAAATTTATTAAGCAGCTATGTTCACTATTTACTTTGCACATTTTATAAGATTTTATAGACATCACAAATGACAAAATGAACATTTTAAGTACTGTTTGTAGTTGGAATAGTGGAGCTAGACATGGCTCAGAAGGGGCTGAAAAGTGCCACCCAAGCTACTGTGGCTCACCACAGCAGCTTAGCCCATGGAAATGCGATGTAGATTTGAGAATGGGACAAGCCACCAAGTATTTACACTTTACTCAGTTAGAAGAGGGTAAAAGTTTTAAGTAGCTTTAACTCTTTAGGTTAGAGAATGGTGTTGACTGTCCAGAGAAGCAGATTTATGATGGCATGGCCTGATAATCGCTGCAGGGAGCAGTGATTGGTCAAAACATAATTTATCAAGAATACTGGGCTTACATACATCAAGAATGCTTACCCATCTTTTAGCACATTTGACTGTGTTGATAGTTTTTCTCAGCTAGTCGTTTTTAGTCATTTGGCAGACACTTTTTTAGACTAAGGCTGGAGATATACTTAGGACGTAGCTTGTGTCAGTTTGGTGTGTTGGGGCAGTGCTTGATTTACGGGCCTCACGTACTAATTACGCTGCTGTTGTTGCCGTTTTCTCTGCAGTGCAATCTGTAATATCTTTACTGTTTCCTCATCAGATGACTACGTGTCTTTTCCTCTCACGTTGTGCAAAAAAGTAGTTTTTCTCTTCTTCTGCTTCTTATTGAGAAGAAACTTCCTTTCCAGCTAGGGAGGCTTAGGCCCTGGTTTGCCCCTGTATAGCTGACCTTTTTAACCATCCAGACACACACAAACTACGAAAGTATTTGAACAATATTGATGATGACATGTAAACCTGTAAACTACTGTACATACATAAATCGGTGTACAGCAAGTAAAGTATTGCTCTAGGTTTTACACATGAGGAGCAAGCTGGGGTTTAGTGTCCTACCCAAGGCGGAATCAAACTGCCAACTTTGTGTTTATTAGTATCTGTGTTTTATGATTATACAGCATAACATAATTTTATGTTTTCATCACCAGCATATAACATCAAACATATTAAAACACCACTGTAAAGAACAATAGTCATTAATATTGTACTGTATTTTAAAAACATGCAAGGGCATGATTTCTATTATGTAAAGGAGTTTTTTTGTTAGTTTGGTTAATAAACAATGCGACCACTTCCCCCAGCACTGTACGCTTTATCAAATTTAATCTGCTGTATCCTCATGCTGTAATTTAAGATATTTTTCAAAGAATGAGTATATGAGGTTGATTATTATGTTATGTTATGTTATGTGTCTTTGTGTGGAGGGTTCGATGGACACAGAGTTGAGCTGTTTTCCAGCTGTAAGAGTATTTTCTTTCTCTGTCTCTCACACACATACACTTCTTCCATAATTGATGTGGGAGATGAGGCTCCCCAGGGGCCATCGCCTCTCTCTTTATCCCTGCCATTTTCCCCAGCTGGTCTTTGCTGTCTCCTACTCACCTTCTTCTCTCCTTCTTCTTTTATTTCACCCCTCCATTCCAAGCCTTTCATCTTGTCAACCAATTTACATGCCTGCTGGCCCTCATCCATTTAATGTGCTGACATCGCTGGGGGTTGCCAGTTCAGTTCCAGCAAACCACTCTTAGTGAGATGCCTTTCTTCTAAACCTCCTCTGTGTTTGCCCTCCTTCTGTGTGTCTCTGTATCTATATCTGTATCTCTGTAAAATTCACCCCCTCCCACACACATGAGCACACACAAAATCCTCACTTTGCACGCACATGCTTACACACACACACACACACACACACCTAGTGTTAGCGTTCTCTCTCTAACTTGGTCCGTCTCCTCTCAGAGGTTTTTATCACACCATATCTGGGTCCCTCTCCAGATGTTGAGCGTCTCTGAGATAGTAAGGCAAACATAAGGAGAAAACACACACATACACACAGGAAAGAGATGCATGATAAAAGCTAAATTTCCTGTGAGACCATCCACACCTCTTGTATCAGAAGACACATACACATTTGCAGTGCCCGTATTAGTCCTAGCTTGTCACCCTAGTAGCAGTTATATTATATTCTAATATAGCAGTACAGGCAATATATCTGACCTAACATAATGAATTTACATACCGTGTGTTTCAATTTATCAAAAATGACAGTTATACACTCTTTGTGGCACAATGTTGCATTAAATTAATCTTTATTGGATTTATTACTAAGGTTATTGAAACAGAACATGTTTTATTGCTGAAGTATGAAATACACACTTCACAAAATTACTCCAACAAATTACTCCAACTGTCCTGAGAAGGTCTTCTTTACTTAACACATCTGATATTTATTAGTATTACTAGTATTAATATTAGTATTTATTAGGATCAATATGATTAGATAATTATGACACAGCTACAGAGGCTCAAATTGTTCTTACATTTAAAGTGAGTTAAACAAAAGCAAGTGTATAATCTCTGGTGAGGATGGGGAAACTTTCCAAAATCTGTCAACCTGACAGTCTAATGTGTTTCAGGTTGAGTCTCCCTGGACATTGTTCTTTTACAGTTTTGTCAGAAGGTCAGAGATGTTAATATCTATATCTGACTTCCATCCATTAAGGGATTAAAGCAACAAGCTTAAAGATTAAGGACACATTTCTATATTTCTGTTATGCAATATTGTAACAAAATGTAATTATGATTACAAGAAGCCCCCTTGTGTCATGCTGAGCATGATGCTACTACAGATTCTGCTCATTTGTTATATATAGCAATACAGAACATCAAATAAAGTACCACACCACTTTTCTAAGATGAAATGAAAAATGTATGTATTCTAATGTGCCTGAGAGCCATAAAGCTCTATAGTTCTCCAAAAACTAAACTGTTGCGAAGGGTGATATATTTTCTTCCTTCCAAAAAAATGGGTAATGTATAAACCGCTCCAATGACTAACACCAATGGATGACTAAAGAAACCCTCCAGACACCACCCAAGGCAGAAAAGTGTTTTCTGGGGTTGACAAAATTATTATGCATTTAAATTTACAGTTAACATTATTCTAAAAGAAACCAGGGTGTAACATCAGTCATATTGTAGCAATGCACATATATCTTTTAATATGATCGCAATCCCTGTGTTTACATAGAATTTCTTTCTTTCTGTCTTTTTTCTTTTCCAACACTACCATTATTATAGAAAGCATCACCAATTTTGCCATATGTCCGACAAAGTTCATGTTGTGTTGGGCGAGATTCAGTATGATAACGAAACACTAACTCCACAAGTGGTAGGTAAAATTTCAAGCCACTGCAGCAGGTTATTCTTCTGGATGATCCTATGTGGTCACCAAGCCAGCAGATGGTGAAGAAGTAAGGCATGGACTGCTCTTTAAAAAGTTCTCTGAAAACAACAGTAGTAGAGTGAAAATGTGTTCAGTGACTCCTATTTGACTCCTCCATGCTGACATTTTTCTGAGAAAAAAGGAAGCTTTTCAACACAAAATTCACAGCCTATACTTAAAGGCCAGGCTGGATAGATTTACATGCAGTGCATATGCTGAACTGATCTTATGTGCCAAGAGAGACTGAATATTTCAAACACCCCTGCTTTAATACTAGACAGCATGGGGGAGAGTGAAAGGGAAGATGGGCAGAGGGAGACACAAAACAACATCTGTCAACTGGAATCAAACCTGCAGTACCCAAGAGTGAGTGTCTTTACACTGTACACAGAAAACATGAGATCTCTTCTGTCAAAACAGGAACAAATCATACACAGGTGAACAGGAAGTGTTTGCTTTTGTCTTCAAAAAGTTAGTGATGTCTTTAGGCTATTTGTTATGAATTTTATAGAATTTGTGAACTTGTGATGTCTGATCATATAGCAACAAAAACAAGAGGATGTGAAGAGGTTTTGGGAATGCGGAGGCTTTCAAGTGTCCACATCAGTGGGGCTTATTTTAAAAATCTCAAAACTCAATTCTCTTTTTTTGTTTTAATAGACCTATCCTCCAGCTATTCTGGCCATGTTTATGGGTAATTTGGTCCTGCAAATGGTGCTCAGCTGTGCCCATTTTACCATCATCATACCCATCATAAACACAAACAAAGTGTTTGGGGTGTTAAGAATTATAATGACTGAATCAGACTGAACAAGCTGGTGTATTTCCTGCCATTTTAGTTGTGCAGCTCTATGGATGTTGTGGATGCACCAGTTTGACAGACTGAAATATCTCACTATCGAATGGATTGTCATTACATTACACGTCATTACATACACCCCAGCTTCTTGGTTTTAAGATCAATGTTAGTATTTGACTGTGCTTGAGGACACACTCAAAGAGCTGCTATCATCCCTGTGGCCTATATCTTTAAAATCAATGGAAACACCTTCATCTAATTGCACAAAATACCTCTGAACTCAAAAGACCATTTAGGCTTGGTAAGATTGAAAATATCTCTTACAGCTGCCTTAAAAGCTGGAATTCATCAGGAGAAGATCATGCTGAAGAGTACTTCACTGCAACCAGTTACTTATTCATTCATTCATTCATTCATACAAGTTATCTGAATGAATGGCAGAAAAATTAACTGAGTTTATTATTACATGTCTCTTAAAGTCAGTTATTAGATTAGACAAGAGGCCTTGACATAGAGTATAATAGCACAGGGATTTTCAACTGTATGTATCACTTTGCTTCACAGGTGTTCTAATAACCATTAATTACACTAACTATCACTAGCGTAATGCTACACTATGCTGAACTGGAGAGAGAAGGGAACGGATTTAAACATGCCACCAAAGAGAATCTCAACAAACACTTTTGTGTCTGGTTGCACAATAAGCAGAAACATATTCAGTGCAACAATACTCTGACAAAATTAGTAATGACATGCTCAAATGATTGAACTTGATGCAGGAAAATTACACATACAACTGAGTTGAATGCAACCTAAAGATCAACGTAGTGTTTTCTTTGAAGTAAAAGTTTTCATGCGAAAAAACTAACCTTGCAGGCTCACACTGAGAAGCTCCTCAGCATGAACACCAGCACAGTCTGAAACATCTTGCAAACGTATACCAGCCCATCAACACGCATTCCCTTTGGGTTTCACACATGGCTCCTGCACATGCTGCACATTAGTCAACAGATCACATGATTAGAATAGTTCACAGCGGTTGAATAGGTGGTAATCATGCATGTTGCAAAGTGTTTTTCACCATTATGAACCCTGTATTACTTGCACGCGCCTGCGGAGCCTGAGAGAACAAATAGCTCTGTCAGAAACATTTGATCAGACACGCACTTAGGTACACACAGAATTACAGAGTGAGACTCTGATATGTTTATACCTCAGAGATGATCTCATTTGCAGAGCAGCTTTTCCATCTCTCACATGGTTCATGACAATCTAAATATTGTGACAAGTCTGTGAAGACGACCGCAGCACAGTAGCACTGATGGATGCAATGAAGCTCTGGGAATTGTTTTTTGCTTATACTTGATTAAGACAAAAACACACGCACACAAACACAGCTTCTCTAACTATTGAATGGCCCTTTCATGTGTGATAAATCTGTAAAACCAAATGCAAGGGGAGTGATGAGTTGATTATAGCTGACACCAGCGAGTGTTGCTTTGATGTAATGATGGAGAGGCGAAGTCTGCTTGATATAATTTAGTTCAAACAGCCATTTATCTTCCACAATTTAGCACCAGTTATCAGTTAGGCTTCAGAACCTCAATCACAGCTGCCATGCACCCAATTAATTAATTTTGCAGAGGCTGATGAAATGTTTTAGCTTCAACAAGTTAGTTCCTAAACTGTTTGTTTGCATTCTCTTATTAAGAATTAACCAGTTGACTTAAGAGGAAGGAAAAGTGTTGAACTTGTTTTTTTAAATGAGTGTAGACAAATTAATGGGGATCTGGTTAATGAAGGAGAAGGAATGAATGTGTGTGCATGTGTGTGTGAGTGTGTGTGTGAGTGTGAAAAATCCAAATGGGATAAGCTCTGAGTTGATCAAAATCTCAAAATGCTCACAGCAATAAACTTTTCATTTTTCATTAGGGATGTCAACATTAAAGTGCACATTTAATCAATCTAGAAATTGTTGTTATTGATGTTACTGTTTTTTAATGCAAATTGGTCATATGACAGAATTTGACCCCAACTTCTTCCTGTAATCACAGCACTGATGGCCATCTGGCTGTGTGTGTTTAGGGCTCGCTGAACATGGATAATATGATGACTGAGGAGATATCACTCAGCGTGTTGAACAGCAAGTTTTGTTATAAAAAACTTTCAGAATAAAACCAAAATTGTTTTATGTATATTTTTGTGTATATTTACAGGTTTACTAACATGTGTGTCAAAGTCACAGTGAAAAGCACTTAAGACACATTATCTTAAATACAAGTTAAACTAACAAAGATCAATTATATATCGCACACAGACTGAACATACTCGAATGTGCACGTATGACCATACATCTCTGTGTGTGCTGTGTTTTCTTGCTTGTGGAGCAGCATGGTTCCTACATAGTGTTGTCAGTCTCATTAGATCACACAGCTTTTATGACACACACCTTTTTAATCTCCCCCTCTGCCCAAAGGATCCTTTTGGCCATAACTTCACAACCACACATACACAAAAAATGATTACCTTAGCAACTACAATCACACATACACTGAGAAACTGTTAACCTCATGCACACAACTAAACATGCAAACAAACTTACTAGATTCCCAAAGTGTTACCAAAGCACTTACAGGTATTCAGCTGAGTATATAAAGTAAGGAATATCCATCCTACACTCTCACTTAAAACACACACACACACACACACACACACACACACAGACAACTTAATCCATGCTGTTGGCACAGGAGTCTTAGAGCAAGTGCTTTTCTACACACGGTGAAGTAAGCATCATCTGGCTCCTGAGAAAAGCCTGTCAGCTATCACATGTTTGAACAGACACACAGTCCTCCACACACACATACATGCAGAGTCACAAACACACATCCTCACATCACAAACATGCACATCACCTGATTAATTATGAATTGAGCCGTACAGATTGAACAGAGATTATCTGACACACATCCTCTGTTCTCGTTCAACAACACACACTCGAGTTTCACAGTAAACAATGCAGCCCCATGAATTCTTAAATAAAGCTCTATCAATAAACAAGCAGAGTAATGAATAAACCACTACGTTAGTTACAGAAAACAACAGACTGGCAGAGACGGCGAGTGTCCCCTTTGTGTGTTTTTGCGTCTTTCTGAGATGTCTTTCACAACAATGCACACAATAATAAATTTGAGACATTGTTGATTATGGATGGGGTGCAGGGATTTAGGAGGAGATTTATAGCAGAAAACATCAGGAAGGCAGGCTGGAAGAAGACAAAGAAAGTCTGGAGGGCAGTGGACCCCTGTCTGCTAAAGCATATGAAAAAATGTGCAGCATCAATAGGATTTTCTCGGTGGAGTCCAAGGTACTGGGATTTGGGAAACAGGATTAGCTGCTGTGTAATAATGTGGATGTGATGGGTGCAGTGAAGTGTCAGCCTATATGGTGTGTGTTTGTGTATGTGGTGTGAGGGGGTCAAAGAGAGCTGTCAAAAGGATTAAGAAGGTCCTAAGAATGAAATGTCCATCTTCATCTTGCTGTACAGTATCTCTGAGTTTAAGGATTGTATGGAAGCATCCTAATTTTAGGGCTGAGGGTTGTAATAAAGCATGGGACTCATTCTTTCACATTGATACACATACATAAATACACAAACAGGCAAAGTCCCCAGAAAAGAAGCCTGAGCTGTCTGTGACTCGTTTAAGTATAATCACTAATGTTAAATTTACAGTGAAATGAAAAATAATTTGTTCCTATTGTTTGCTGATCCTCCATATCAGAACAAACACATAATGTAATGTCAAAACCAAATACTGATAAAATGTAATGCAAAACTATTAATATTTTCTCACAAATCCCACCATAAACCTATTAAGTCATAATTAGTCTTAAAATAATTTGGCAGAGGTCATTGTATTTTTGGAAACATGTTGTGGACAGTCATTCCTATTTTATGTGGTGAGAACGTCATTTATTTTGATGCACATGATGTAGCTGTGAGCAGGCTTTTCTAATTCAGGGAAATTGGAAACAACACGGCAGTGTTTATGTATGACATCTGAGCCATTATTATGCTATTAACACAAAGCTGCACGGTCTGATACGTCTCCAAGTTCCTCCAAGGGTGTACCCACCACACACACAATGATGATGATGATAATGATGATGATGATGAGTACACTTTTAGTTGTTTTCTTCTGCACCATCAAGGCTATGAGGACTTAAATTCTGTGCAGTACGGTTTAAAGTGGTGGCTATATATTTGCCACCACTTAGCCAGTTGCATTTGGGTATCGCACTGTAGGTACCAAATAAATTAATACAATAAATATAATATGAATTAAATTCATATTGTGGCAAGTGTTCTGCACATCTAGTCAACCAAGAAACAAAAAGATGTTTAAATTTTGTCGTCACATTTACACAGGGTGTAAACAGAGAGCTCAGCTTCTTTCAGCTTCTTTTGTTATAGAATAAACTGACACTGTGACAGTTGATCTAAAACCTTATCAGTACTTTAGAACATTATCTTTGAAATAACCTTTACAGTGGCTTTTAGAACTATAGCTCCTGTGCAGATGCAGTATCTCTTCCAGACTACACATGCTGAAAAAAAACAAAACAAAAAAACAACAGCTGACCCAAAAAACTGAGAGTACTAATCCAAGGTTGGACTGAGATTTGTAAAGACAGATCAGGATGAAGTGACATGGCTGGCTCTCGACCTTGCATGTTACTATACCTCTGCATTTTCCTCCACTGAAAACACTTCTCTGCTTCTCTTGTTGTATTTATCTTTATTAT
>OMLM01007509.1:11880-25772 GCA_900302695.1 Helostoma temminkii
TTTATCTTTATTATTGCATCAGCCCTGAACTTAATATTTTAAAATAAGAGAAGTTGTGAAGATGGAGTTTGATGTTACTACATTTTCCCCTCAAGATACCTGAAGAAAAACAAAATGAATAGGGAGGAACAAATTGTCATGTCAGTTTTCATTACTGCGGCTTACACTACAGTAGCATGGTTGTCCCTGGATCCACTCTGCCTCTGTCCTCATCTGTGCTTCATTAAATATCACTGCAGAAAACAGTAGGATTTGGGAGCTGAAATATTGCATTGCTGGACCGCTGCCTGCTGAACACAGATCTGAAGTGACAGTTTAGGAAGTGAATAGTTCTCCATTGGTGCTTACAGACCCGACCTCTGGTCTGTCATCTCATGTCTCCAGTATGTTGCCTTCAGTAGCTGGACAAGCCTGCCCCTGTTCCAGATCACACAGTTCAACTTTCTCTTCTAAGTGGCTAAGAAATTTTTTTTTACATATTCCAGATGACTAATGATGACAGCCTTTCATGGCATAACTCTAATACATTTTTTTTAAATTCTACATTAAATTCATCGACATTATAGCTTGTCATGGATGTTATTCACTAAGCAGATACTGCTGCAGTAGTTCTTGAAGCAGGATGCCTTAAAGATTTAATCATCTCTATCTTTTAGTATTAAATCTGAAAAAATGTACATAACCATTATTGTTAGAATTCAAAGATAAAACCTTTCGCACCACCAGGCTTCTGCCCTCAGTGGCTCCTGATTTGTGGACACTGTGGGGGTTCAGAGTCTTGTCATTGGACACTTTGGCACATGGCAGCAGCTGGGTCTTGAGCTGCTGACCCATGGGTTGAGGGGCAACTGCACTACCAATTACATCACTGCCATCCCCAGTCAAAGACATAAAAAAATAAATTAACAATAAACATCAGAGTTCTCATCCACAGACTACACAGTAAAGTGAAGTGACATTGTTAAAACACTGACATGACAGCTACTTAAAATATGTTTTTGCTGATTTATTTATTTCTAATGTTAATTTTTCAATAAAACTACGAAGCAGATTACCCTTAAAATGCAGACTGCTTATTCATGTGAAAATTTTGAATATTAATTACTTAACTGCAATGTTAGTTGGAACCTGTGTAATGAGCGTAATTTGTGTTAGTTTCTCCAAATAAATTCTTATGACACATATCCGTGGAATCACTTTTAGCTGAAATGTTTTTGTGGGTTCTGTGGGTGGGCATAGGAAGTGAAGTGGCATAGGAAGAAATACAGAAAAATCAAATGAAGTGCCATGGTTTTAAAAAAGGTTTGGGAACCTCTTGAATGTTGTGTTAAAAATGGGTTGAGCAGCTGCTACTGATTATTTTCATTAAGAATGAATCTGGGGAATATTAACACTTGTTTAGTTGATTTAATGTTACAAGTGGCATAAAGTGCCAATCCCAATCAGAGCCCTAGTTGAGCTTGATATTACACCAAGCTAAAACACAATTAAAATTATATAAAACTGAAAGAAATGTTGGAAGAAATGTTCACATTTGAGTTCACATTCCAAAAAAACTATTTGGTTATTTTTACTTGATAAAATACAGAATAGTTCAACTGATTAAAAAACTGAGGATTTTAACCATTCCAGAAATGTATTGTTCAACACTAAAATTACAGGACTATTCCTCTAGGGATGTCCCAGTTGATACCAGTATCAGGTATTGGGTCCGTGTACTCATACTTCTCTGATACCTCTTTATTTTTTAATAAATTAATTTAAAAAAATTTTTTTTAGTAATTGCAGTTTTTTATAATAACACATGCTGCAACTGCAATTTCATTAAGTATTCATATTCGGTATAGGCAAGTACGCAATGTACTTGTAATTGTACCCATTCAGGAAAAAAGTGGCATTGAGATATCATCATAAGATTCGGTGTTTTGGTTGTAGAGTTGATATATTTCTGATATATTGTTTATAAATAACCACCAACGTATCTTATTTTTTATTCCCTTTGGTGAAGCTGAGAACAAGGTCAAATGTGTCTATGTGTAAGTTTTTCTCTGCTAACCAGGCAGTGAAAACATGCAGAGTTCTTTTATATTTCCTGCAGAAAAACACATGTAATAATATACTGTATGATATCATGCATACTGCATTAATTTTGGCTGGGATTACTTTCAACTAGTTTACACTGTAGGAGTCAACAAAATCAGACTTGGCAGCATCTACTCAGACTTTTCAATCCTCTGGAAGAGAAGTCATCACTTGACAGAAAACTGAATTCTCTATCCATAACTCCAGGGCACCTGTGCTGAATTGGTTTATAACACACCATGTTCAGTGAACTGGGGAGCAGAACTTCCCCATCAGGTCCAACACAAGACCAGCTACAGCTACAAACTACCCAGAAGGCTCTAACAGTCAGTCATCACTCTGTCCTACTTTCCCTCTTTTCATCCTCCTCCTCCTCTCATATCTTCCCACCCTCTAACTCCATCCCTCCATTTCACTCCTCCATTGCAGAAAAGAAATAGCAGCACTCGTCTGATTGCTTTAAAGTGCTATCGATAAAAATAAAAACACCACTTTCTGGATGTATCTGGGAAAATTCAGCAGGCAATTGAAACCTGTTCTGTCTGGCTTGGATCATTGGACATCATAAATTACAGTTCACTCCTGATAGGAGAAACATTTATTTAGCTACCCATAACATTCCAAAGTTTCCACTTCATATCAGCAATATTTGAATATGCAAAATCAAATGAAATATAAACATGAGCAAAAGATAACCAAAGAGCATAGGAAATTGCCCCCTAAAGATGATAGATCTCAGGTTGAACATGCTGCAAAAGCAAACAAGTTTCCACTTTTTACATTTTCCCATCTCATGTCTCCATCCCCGTTGACAAGTAGACCTTTTTTTTTTTTTTAAACTTATTTCTGGTTTGTTACGATAATTTCATACTTGAAATCTAGTTATAAAGCAACATTACAAAAAGGGAGCCAGCAGGTTAGCCAAAGTCACTCAGACATAATTGGGAACAGTCAAATATGTGGTTGGTACAACATAATACTACATGACATTATACTGATATGCTAGAATAACGATATACTAATATGTTTCATCCTCAATATAATGAGAAAAGTATATTTACATCCTTACTACCATAGCAGCATCTGCTCACTGGAACCAAATGTCCAGTGTTATGTCCAAGCTCTAAACACAAGCTCAGCAATGAATCTGTATGATTGATCTTAAACATGGTCATCTTGGTTGTATATGGAAAAGTCACCAGTGACTCAAGGAATATGACAGTTTACTAAATACTAAGGTGCTTTTGACCAAACACAGGTGACATTTTGGTAAAAGGCTTGTGCCTTCAAAGAGAAGATTACAGAAGGTATACTGCAGGCAGCAATAAAATGTTTCTTAACAAGTAAGTGCCAAAACCAATGTTCCTATATCCAGTAAATGTAAGATACGGGATGCAAGTCTTACTTAAAGTTTTGGTGGCAAATCATTTTCCAGTGGAAGGAAGGTTTATTACCATGTAAACATTTTCGGTTGCACTTAATTTATACTGTTTTTATCTGCAGGTTACATGGTAGCAACATTATGTTTCAGGATCTTAACAATTATATACAATGTTACAATCACAGACTGAAATAGTGGCCGCAAGCAGTGAGATTTAAAATGTAATAAAGTGTAACTAAATGTATCACAACAGCACACAGGCATAGAAAGAGACACAGAGAGACAGATACAGACAGACACACAGACAAACAGCAATGCAGGCCAAAAGAGACAGGGGCAGCAGGTGTAGAAGACAGGAAGAAACACAGAGTGACAGACATCGACAGACACATGAGATACAGAGAAAGCGCGAGAGAGGAAGAGGTGGAGGAGGATGGTGAGCTCCCCGGGCTGTGAACCTGCCATGTGTGGAGGCATGCTGCACCATCTGTGTTGAGACTGTTTACGCAACACACCACTGCTGCAGTCACCCTGCAGATATACAACCCATGCTACCTTGCCTGGGACATCACAGGGCGGGACAGTGGCATCATTTATTTTGTGCAGCGATAAAAACAGCAACAAAACTAATGAATATAGCTAAATGTGATGGTAACACACATCTGACACTGATTACAACAATGAGAAAACAGAACAACAAAAAAAAGAGCAAGTTTTACATTTAGGAGAAATTTACAAACATTGCTTTAATAACAACAAGGCAAAATATTAAAGAAAAAATAAAATAAAACCGAGACAAAGGCAACAGACAAATATGACAATATGTTTCTGTCACCACTTGTTACTCTGCATCACAACATGACCCTAAACAGCAGTGACAGCCACTGCCTGTTCTCTGTCAGGGGACCCAGAATCACATGCAAGGACTAATCATAATAAATTTTAATTCATCTGAACTGCAAACAATGAACCCCGACACAGCCGGCACAGTATCTGCCACAGCTTCACGCTGAGAACAAAGACGAGCAAGAGGGTGAGAAAGAAAAGGACAAGACAGAAAGAACAAACAACAAAAGTGATGTCACACTTATCGAGAAGGCAAGACGAGGCAAGACATGATGAGGATTGTGACGAGGGAGAATAATAAGAGTGAGAGATAGAGGAGGAGCAAAACGGAAAAAAGAAGAATGAATGAAAGAATGACCAGGGAGACAGGCAGAGTCTAGTGTTGTTGACAATGCTGTTGTGTCTTGGCGGTGCCAGCTAGACTCTAGAGATGTCTTCAGCAGACACTGCTCAGAACGGGACCTCTTTGTGTGAAAAGGAACAGATCAAATGTCCACAAAGAGAAGTTTCTGATTGTGTTGGTGGAATATAAATACATGAGTATTTTAGTTATTATAGTTAAGCATAGGCTATATTTGTATACTATATATGGCAGGGTGAATTTGTGTAATACACTATGTGTAGAACATTATTTCCTGTATGAATTCACTACCTGGTATTAAAAAAAAATGTACAGGTGTAGATTCCATTATATGCCCTTGTAGCAAGGCTGAATTTAATATATAGTTGTTGGTGATGGTGGCAGGAGTGGATATATTATTATTATATTATTATATGTTATTTTTTGGTATCTCTATTCATTCTTCATATATTTCTTTAGTTTTTTCAGCTTTACATTAAGGACAAGTGCATGAATGCACCCTGTTCTCTCAATAAAAACACTTGAGTGATAAATCTGTTGCCCCTAAACTACATATAAATTGGCAGGTGTAGCAACAGTAACTAAGTGTGAAACTCAGGCTAAATCTGAGGACATGCAGTCTTAAGGTTTCAATATGAGTGACCGTGGCAGACCACAGTATGTCAGACGAACCAGCTCCAACACTATATATAGACAAAACTATAAAAAAAAATAAACATCTCTTATGCCACACGTGTAAACTTCCTTCATTTGGGCCAGGTCCACTTTGCCTGTGCCAAGGTCGACTGCATAATTTTATAATGCAAGAACAAAACTGCAACTTGTTTACTGGAAAATCTGCCCATCTGGCTTAGCATCTTGGCTGGCAGCAAGATGAAAAGATGACTCACAGAAATAATGTTGGGGAGCGAGGGGAAAGCAAACGATGTGAATCGTGAGTAAGGCCTGGCAGGTCCCAATTGGCTCTGTAGTGGAAAGCAGACTAGACCGAGCCAGACTAGGCTGGGTGCCCAGCGCTGCCACCTAGGGCAGTGGCCCAACAGAGAGGCGCTAGTTGAATGACTATGCCTATTCATTTTGCCAACTGTGCAGCCAGCGAGAGAGAGAGAATGGAAGCAAAAACAGAAAGAGACAGAGAAAGATGAGAGTTTTAGGAAGACATCATGGTCATAGACCCAAAAAAAATGAAAGTAGGGATGGAGGTTGGTTTGAAAGAGATAATGAGATCTGCTTTGAACAAAGGGGACCGCAGGACAGCGGCTGTGGTACAATATAACCTTTGAATGAACACACGTATGTGGTGGTGAAGCCTGAGTATGCCTCTTATAAAACTTTTACAGCTTTAAAAAAGCTTTACTACATATGACTATACTTTAGCATCATGTATATCTGTTACTGTGCCAACCACTGCTGTCGCTTCCTGTCAGTACAGCATGAATGAACCATGGTTTAGAAACATTTGACAGGTATTTTTGCTCTTGGCATGTGTATTGGTACTGCTAGCGAAACACACTGTCGATTAATGTTAAAGACAGGTGTTGGGCTTTTAAACTTTTACTTTAAGTAACTGTGAAAACAGTATTGAAAACAAAAAACTATTCCGTGACAGCAATTAGAAACGAGTAAAATGTCAAACTGTTCCTCATACCAGGTAGAAACAAATTAGAACCGCTGTAATGCAAACTTATCTTTGGCAAGACAATAAAGGTGACTCATTGCCAAAGGTGATGGATCTCATGCCAGTTTTCAGCATCTACAAGTTAATTTTCATATTGTACTATGATGAATGAAATTGATGGCTACCTGCGAGGTAGAAAACAAACCACCAAACCCATGTTTGTTGATGGATGGCAGTAACATAAATATACATGATTTGTAGTTAATGGGCTAAAACTGTCATTTCAGGCAATCCACTGCAGAAAAACAACCCCTTTATCATACTGCACCCTTCCAACATGTTGCATTGATTACCATTACAGAATGTCAATTTATTAGCTTTAGTTCTATTGACATTCATTCATCACGCTTGTGCATATGCCCGGACTCAAAAATCATTACTGCAGCTGATCTGTAGATGGACAAGCAGCTCCTGGGGCAGAGAAACAAAGACGTGGGCTAATTTTAGACGTGCTGCAGCACTAAGCAAAAAGCCACAGAAAATAAGAAGCAGGCTTCTGCTTAACAAGATGATGACTGATGCTGGGGACATGTTGTTCAGTGAAATAAAATTATTAAACTGACAGATGTCAGTATTAAACATTCTTAGATAAAGCAAATTAACTGAAAAGACAAAACGGAACTTATAAGTCAAAGCAGTGTCCAGTGACTTTCAGTGTTGAAAGTGGAGGGTCAGTATAAAGAGGGGACAGTGTGGCTGAGGAGAACAAAAGAAGAAAGAGTTCTAATAACCCCTGTGCAGTGGAACATTTTGGTTAAGATACAGAGGAGAAAAGAAGCTTTAAGAGGCTGGGGGTAAAGTGTCTTTATCTGCACAGGAACCAGAGGCTGCTGGGTCAAGTGGGGCTCGTGGCTGTGTAGAAGAGATAGTGAGGCTGGAAAGTTGTGGGCAAGTGTTGTTAGGATCATGAGGGTGTGAGAAAAAAAGAAAAAAGACACATTTCAGGGAGAAACTAGGTGTCCCAGTTGATTTCAAGAAAAATACAATGAAATTCCATTCAAGTCTGCAACCTTCATTTAAAGATGCAGAGAAGACACTGGGATTATAACTTTTTCTGTCTGTGCCCTGCAGCAAGATGCAAACTCTGCGAGGATAATAACAGAGTGCAGAAGAGGCAGAACTAGAAAGCTGAAGAGAATACAGTTTTAGAATAGAAAAAGAAACTGATCATTTGTGAAACATGTGATACTGCGGGGACTGACCACAGGTGGGTTATTGGGACTGACAGAATGGTCATTTTGGCAGGAAAACAAAGACAACAGCACTGAATATTTGATGGATATATTCTGCTGAAAATAAACACAGAAAAATTAAAGCCAGAGGAAGGATATGTGTGATATGTGGCCATTAAATGCTATGGCAGTATCAATAGAGAGAGAGACAAATAATCACGCCAATAAAAACTCAAACATCCAAAAACATACTTCGGCATGCAGTGCCAGGTGTATAGCTGTAGTTCTAGAGACAGTGCGTGTGATAAAAAATGGGTTTGACATGTCTCAAAAGAAGAGGAGATGACACACAGAAGACAGTCAGAAGACAGAAGCGAACAAAAACATACTTAACAAAGCAACAAAAGTTACAGAAGAGCAAAGTTCAAATGAAATACGAATAGATTTCACAAAGCTATCAACCTGAACATTCAAAAATAGAGTGGGTGTATCTTTGAAGTCTAGACTTGGCAAAGCAGGGCAACTTTGACTAATGACTACAATATAGTTCAATACCAAATGCAACTGAAACTGCTAATTTATTATCACTCAGTGCCAAAAGTCGTCATGTACTGATTTATATCCACATTGTAGATTAACCCTAACCTCCCTACATTTTCAGCTATGCCATTACGTTAAACTATATCCTTAAAACGTCACAGATACAGTATATAGTAAACACAGCACAAATGAAGGGTGACATGGCACAAGGCTGTGAATGAGAAGAGAAATATCTAAATTACAATTACAAATTACAATACTCATTTATTTCCATATTCCTATTTCTAACTTCAGTGATCACAGTGGTAACCCATTTCCAAACCTCCTTGGACAAGGCTGGTACAGTGCCAAAAGAACTTCTAATTCAAAACAAGTCAATGCCTCAATAATTTAGTAATCCAATTAAAACTTATTCTGCATAACAGGATAAAACTCTCCACTCTCATGTTCATCTGCTGAGGACGTATGAATGATGTTAAAGTAAATGTTTCCTATTATACAACTCTGACGGAGCAATGCTGCTGGTTAATGATTGTACTGATGTGAGAGGATGCTCCTTCTCACTACAATCCATCTAAGAGTGTAGTGATACTAATTTGTTTCTCACCAAGTCTTCCTGCATCTCTTCATTAATATACTTAGACAGTATGCTTCCATAGGCATAGTCCAATTTAAATAGAAGGTAAGGAGAGTTATAGAAAGGTTGCTAGGAGTTAGATATTGAAAAATGAACTGCTACTGTTACATGTCAGTTGCAGGTGAATTTGCTTATCTACAGTAAAGTACTGCACAGTGCTTGAAAGTGCAATCAACAAATTATTGCCTTAGGAAATAGTATTTATTTGTCAGCTTTTTAAAGTATTTCACATTTTGCTGCATCATGGCTTAACACGCCTCAACAAACACACATTCACTGAGAAACTTACTTAGAAACTTGAATGTCCAGTCACTGCTTACACTTTGTAGGCATTCAGTTTAAAGAATAAACTTTGGACAACAATAAATAAACAGAGGAGATTCATGACCTCGACACAAGTCAGACTTGAGTCTCCTATTTGTATATATATAATTAGAATAATAAAGACTTTGTATGATATTCGTAGATTTTCTAAAATAAAATAAATATTACTATAAACATGTACAATGATTGAAAGGACTTTGCAGAATCAATCTAACAACAGTCAATCACGTTGCTCAAATAGCAAGTATAGTTTAATTAGGTGATGCTTTGTGAATTGAAAAAACACAAAGAATTAAGATGTGAACTTGACTGGGACCTGTTGGTCTTAAGTAGGAGTCAGAACTTGGTACAACTTCGAAGCCAACACTGGAGACTGGAGGCAAACAATTAATTTGTCCTACTGCTGGTTTGCAATTCTGTTATGATCAACAGTCATGTACAGCATGGAGTAAATATTTTTCTGTTTGATTTTGCTTATGTTCCAAAAGGTGCAAAAATATATGGTTTCTTGTAAGCTACCATGCATTAAAAACAAGAAATCATAGTAAGGAATGCTGGGTATGCTGGGATCATGTGAACAATAATTTAAATGAACTATTACCTTAAACATTACATTTTTTATATTAGAAATGTGGGAAATACTGGCTCACTTTCAGCAGATTGGCCAAATTATATTCAGTGGTCCTGCTACAGCTGTAGAGTGGAGTATAAAAAAATTAATAACTAGTAACATATAAGAGACAGTGACACATTATTGACACAACACATATTTATCATGACTGCCTCTCTATTGTTCACTTTTTATTAGCTGCTTATAACCTGCTTGTGAAGAGTTGTGTCTCCTAAAAGCAGTATGATGCTCTCTGTGCAGCTTAATACTATTGTTGTTTATCTTTCACAAAAGACACTCATGATCATGTCTCCTTTGTTTTGAAAGTAGTGGTTGTAACAAGCAGAGTAGCACAGACAGAGAATGAATACTATGTGATCATTCTATGTAAAACTGTGCCTATAGTACACATACACTGATCAGCACACATGAAGTGCTCATGAATATCTTCACAAATGCAAATTTAAATGTTTTAGGAATGGCAGGAGGCCATATTCACAACAATATGGCTACATTAAGAAAATCTGTCACAAAAGCAACATCCAGTATGTGACTTTCTCCACAGCCTATTAAAAGACAATGAAAGCAAAAGAAACCATCTGTCATAAACAATTGCTGAGCTATTATCATTATGTATGGTAGTTGTATTGGTCAGTTTTGTAAACTACATTTTGTAACTAACGTGACAGTTTGGACGAGATGCAGTGAAGTGCTTTTAAACTCTAATGTGATAACTCAGCTTAAAGACACAGTAACTTCATACATATATTTGTTTTAGTGGAAACATGCTTTAGAATGCATCTTAATGTGGAGGGGTGGAAACAAAACTTCCTGTGACCCAGAATCATTGTGCCAGTGGGAGAGATAGTCACTTTCAGGAGTTTTGAAGACGGTTCGCCTTTTTAAC
The DNA here is from genome assembly GCA_900302695.1 of Helostoma temminkii. Taxonomy (NCBI): domain Eukaryota; kingdom Metazoa; phylum Chordata; class Actinopteri; order Anabantiformes; family Helostomatidae; genus Helostoma; species Helostoma temminkii. Next base: position 22,419 of record OMLM01007509.1, read on the forward strand.
CAGCCAGTGAAGTGTATTTCTGCCTGAGTAATACATTTTGGAGCCTTTCTTGTGTCTTATAAATTCATGACAATGACTATGACAAGTGCCGTACAAGGAGAGGCAGAGTATAGCAGAACAGGGACAAGGAGGGCTAGGTTGAGCAGCGAGGAATGATTCCAACAATTCTTTGAATTAATCTGAACAAATAATTCAAATCAGCAAAGTGGTTTATTATTTCATCTGGTATATGGGCTGGTTGGCCTTAGGTTTCAGTCATACCAGCATTTGTAAAAAGCTGAACTCTGAAGTGATTTTAGATCAGTGGATTTACCTCATTCGGTGCATTTGCTTGTGGAGATTAAGTAATTTTGTGTGGTGCTTTCATGTGGAGTTCAACTTAGGTAAACTTTGAAATGCAAATTTGTGTTAGTGACCACCTTCTAAAATACCTAACTATACTTTCCTTTTAAGCTGACAGAAGTCCAAAATACAGACGGCATCCACATTTCTTTTAATATCGATTTTGCCCTAAACAGAACTGGACACATCCAGCATCCCTGCACAATCAGTAAAGTATATTATGCCACCACGCTTGACCGTGGATGACAGTTTACTCTATTAGGGTTTCTTTTTGCAATTTCATTGATACATCTTCACATACATAGAAAAATGTCTTTAGTCACTATTCACCATGAGTAAGTAAGAACAAAGATGTGTTTTTTCAGATGTATCAATGTCAACTGTGAACACTAGGTTCAAATGTTTTCTTTCTTTTTTGTATCTTAGAAACTAGCTCACAGTGTCTGATCTGTGGCCATGTCAGCACTGTAGGACCACAGCCACACACTGGGGTAACCCCATCAGATACTTATAAAGCTGCAAAAGCACAGCACTCCCTGATTATCTGATCTGCACAATCCACTGTGCATTGGGTATGCATGTTTGTATGGTGTCCAGCAGAACTTTGCCTCACCACGCACACCAGAGCATGCAAACAGCTTTGACAAGTACATGAAGAGACACTTACCAGACATAAACACACACAAATTAAGACACCCAGTCACTGGGACTCTGTGTGCTGTTCTGCCGGATCTCAGTGTGAATCTCAGTGTGTGAGTCTCTTTTTTTTTTATTTGCTCTTCTCTCTTTTTTTTTTCCAGGCGGCCATCTCTGCTCAGCCTTGCCATCTGTTCTCCATGCTGCAGAACACGGCGCTCCCTCTGGCTGTTTTCACATGGTGGCAAAAATTGTCAATTGAAATAAAAAAAGAAAGAAATTTTAATCCAGACAGGATTGATTTAGACATAACGTAGATGGCTTTGGAATAGTTAAGTCATACAGTGAGTCATTTTCCAGTTCTGTATGACAGTTTTAGTGTGTGTGTATCAATGTTTTTGGCCAAAAGTGCATTTTGTGGGTGGCTATGTACATACAAGTGTGAGTCTTTATATCTCCATTCAAGCTTGTTTCAAGGTTTATTCTCAATCAACCATTTCATAGGCAGAAGAATAGAGAAAGTGCTTATGGTTTTTATTGTGTACTTGTGGATATTTCTAGTGTCTTTAGTAATAGTGACCTCACCCATCTTACAAGGAAGTAAGAATTGTTTTGTTATTTAATTTACAGTAATGTGTGTACATGTTTTAATAGAAAACAGGAGAACAACATGGGAAAGATGTTTGAAGTGACAACATAGGAAAAAGGGGAAATCCATTTTTGAGGTCAAACAGAAAACTCAAACAGAAAAAGAATCATGACAAGGTACATTCTTACAATATTTACCAAATATCAATAAATTAATGCTTTAGAATTCTTTAGAATTTCAAAAAGCTCCTGTAACAAACAAAGCTGGAAAGTCATTAACCAGCAATGAACTAAACTGCAGGTTTGACCTTTTTCTTTTCTCTTAGTCTTTACTATTGTACAGGTTTAACTAATTACATGTTTGTGGTACAATACTTTATACTTCCTTGGATTGGATTTTGGTTTGTTTTTGCAAGTATAAAAACAAAATAGAGTTTATTCACACAAATAAAATCTACAAAACATATAAGTAAAGAAATTTTGGTTGTGACTAATATTGTGTGTTATAGGTTACAAATTCTTAAAATTTTGCTAGAAGAGGGTGTGAATGTTGGACTATCGGGTCTGGAAAGTTACAGATATTGTTGGAAAGACTTCCCTCATCTGATGTCAGGAAGGTAAGAAGGAGGAGGTTTCTGAAGCTCTCCGGCCAATAGACAAGATCCTTTGCAAATTTAATAAAGTCCAACTCTATCAGAGCAGAGCATCTGGGAATAAAGGAACTTCTCAAGTTTTCATTCACAGTAGGAAGGAATGGAAATATTCATGCAAACACACGTGTGTGTACACATGCACGCACACACAAACGCACACACACACACACGCGCGCACACACACACACACACACACACTGGAGGTCCACTGTGCCTCCCAGAACTCCCATCTGTTGAACCAGCAGTCCAGGTTGGTCTTAATGAGAAATAATGAGCCTTCACTAAATAACAACAGCTTGGATGGATTTCACCTCCAATTCAGAATTTATTGGAATGGCATGGACACCAACTCTTTCTCCAAAATAAAAAAAAAAATTGTTTAAACTGAAAATTAAGCATTGACATTTCACGTCCTTTTGCTTTTATTTCCTGCAGGTACAAATACATTTTAAAGATCATAACCTATTGACACATTTAAACATTGTATATCTAATTATTCGGACAAACAAATTGTTGTTAGAGTTAGTATCATATAGAAAAGTATTACTTAGAAGCTTGTTTAACAACAATTTATATTGTCAAAGGTATTTTTCTCATCATCTCTTTAATGGAGACACAAAATACAAAGTATAATCATACTGACTCTCCTAAGTTATGAGCACAAAACTCAATAGGAGCTCAAAAGGGAATGAAACCTCCTGCTATCAAATTTAGACATTTTCTTTAATAAATCAGAGGATGAATGGAACTGCTAGACTTCTAACAGCTGGCATAGATGTCGCAAAAACACTAACAATGTGTGTGTGTGTGTGTGTGATTATGTGGGGTTGTACAAAGAGTACCAGGCATCAGGTCAAGGAATCCAACTGGCCTTGTACGATTTCAAGCTGGAAGAAAAACAAGAACAGGTTTAGTGTTTGAAGAATAGAGAAACACAAAAAAAAATAAGGAAAGAAAGTCACAAAGAGAAAGAAAACAAAATTTATCAAAATATAAAGGAGACAGGCAAGCAGATGTCTGCCCATCAGGACCACATGTAACACAGACTATACACAAGATATAAGTAGAACACAAAGATATTGGTACTGTAACATGACATGAAAGTAAAACAGACCTTGTTGTAGAACTCAAGCAG
>OMLM01007509.1:35669-52997 GCA_900302695.1 Helostoma temminkii
TTAAGGTACACGGAACTGTAGCCAACCTCTCTGAATGTGGCCACAAGAGGAAATGAATTAATGCAAATGGAATGATGCAAATGGTAACCAAAGAGATTAGAGGTGAATCCAAGGTCAAGGTACATCAATGTCAGATCGCACTAACCATCACTGTTTGAGCCAAAGTGGGCTTATTGAAGGACGATCAAAAGTAAATCATAAAAAATGCCAAAGTGCGTATTGACAAGCCACAAAAGCTTCTGAGAGAATGTCCTTTGGACAGATGACACAAAACTGGACGTTCCTGGAGAGTAACATCAGCTCTATGTTCATAGACGCAAAAATTAAGCACAAAAAGAAAAGAACATTGTACCTACTGGGAAACATGAAGGAGGCTTTGTCATGTTCTGGGGCTGCTTTGCTGCATGTGGCACAGGGTGTCTTGAATCTGTGCAGGTTACAATAAAATCTCAAGACTATCAAGGCATTTTGGAGCAAAATGTGCTGCCCAGTGTCTGTCACAGGTCATGGGACCTCTAGAATAATGTCCCAAAACACAGCTAAAAACACCCAAGAGTGGTTAAGAAAAAACACTAGACTAATCTGAAGTGGCCTTCTATGAGCCCTGCAGTCTGGAGCAGTTTGCTCATGATGAGTGGGCCAAAATATCTAACGATGGGTGTAAGAGTCACATTTATCGATAGATTGCAGTGATTGCCTCAAAAGATTGTGAAACAAAACATTAAGTTAAGGGGAACCACCATTTTTGTCCATTTTCATTAGTTTGTTTTTTAAAATGCTTCTGAAAAGTGGATATTTCATACTATGGGAGCTTTAACTACACCAGTCCTTTGAGCAACATTCAATTCCTTTAATGTGTCATTTATTTTCTTGGAATAATTCAGAAAACAAGCAGACCATAGCTTCAACCAAAGATGTTACATGCCAGTCAACAATAACAAACAAATCAATAGTTCAAGAAACAACCATGTGTAATCTTCCCATGACCCTTTGAGCCCAGAGCCATTCAGAAACACAGGCTGTACGTTGGAGTCACATATCCACCGTGCACTGATGCTGAAAGGGGGGCACCATGAACTGGCATCCACATCCACAACAGTGCCCTGTAGCCACAGCACAGTGACAGACATGGAACCTCAAAATGTCAGCCATTCACTAAAAGCCTGCCGACGACAACAAATAAGAGCTGTCAAACCCAAACACTAGAAACTGTCAATCACCTCTGGTATTTATAACAGAAATAAGCTCAAGCAGATACAGTACACACACATGCAGACCCACACAAACACACAGTCCTATTATCCCCAGTATATTAAGAGAGAGAGGAGAGAAGAGGAGACGGGGGGAGAGTTTCTTTCTGTTTAATATAGGAGGTGGCATAATGGAAACCTCTTCTTGTAGGAGGCCTCCCAAAAACATTTAAGAGTCATTCATGTAGTTTAGTTTTCCTAATTTCTATGACACAGAGAAAACACATGGGAATGAACTGGCCTAGAACATTCCATCAGTCTCAATATTTTATCCTTCTTCTTTCCTTTTCAACAGACCTTTTGATAAGACACAGACACACACACACATTCTGGAAACCGCAGGGAGTAAATAATAGCATAGAAGAGTGGATTGTATGCTGCTACACCGGGGGAGATAGTGGGAACTTTGACAACAATCAAAAGAAAAACAAGGCAGGCAAAACAACAATCAAACTGGGGCTTTTGCTTGTTTTGTTTGGAGACAGGAGCTCGGAGCAGGTTCCAGGCCTGACAGGATAAATTCCTGAAAACACGCTGGGACCGACACACACACACATTACTAACTATTACAAACATACACACACCAGAGACTGCACATATACTGTATACTCATGGACATGTACAGTATGCATACTTACAAAGGCCCATGTGCCCAAGAACACAACCAAGGGGGAGCAGCTAAAACACAGCCAAAAGTATGTATACACAAACACTTAGGGTTATGTACATAACCACAGTTCTCTGAGTAGCATCTGAGTGAGGATGCACACTGGCAGCCAGGTTTGGCTAGGTCTACGCATATCAATGTCAAGGAGGAGAGAGAGTTATGGGAATCATTTAGTGGTCCTCTTTCAGTACCCTGGCCAGGGTCAGGGAAATCAAAGCTATTGGAGGGAAAACATACAGAAGAACAGTGCACTTTGGCACTGGTGAGCCAGGGCATCCACCACCAGAGGTGCATCCTGGTCGTGAGGAGAGAAAAACACAGGATACTGTTTGATCTCCCTTGTTGCAAAGGGCTCCATGGACAGCTGCACACACTGATTCCACACCAGCCTCACTACATCTGGGTGAAGCCTTCATTCCACATAAAGTATGATTCCCCTATGCACCTACAACTCCCTATTCACTGTACATGACTTTTGGACAGCTTTTTCCTGCAATGTATGATTTCTCAGTCCGGCTGGAATAAAAACTGTCTGCTCTACTCGGGAGGGCAGGCCACGCTAATACCACAGATGTCTTGTGAAGCTGAAGGTGAGCTACCACTGTGGACGTTTTTGAGGGCATGTTGCAAAGCCAGTGACTCTCATGCCCTCTTAGTCAAGCATGGAACTGCCTGCCATGGAATTCTTCTCTCTATATGGCTCTATACGCCATGAGCAGCAAATTCCTTCTCCAGCAGATACTCCAACAGGGAAGCCATGAGACCAGGTCCAGCTGATTTCTGAAGAAGGGGGTCACATCAGGAAGTGGCGAGGTCCACTGGATTCCTCTGATGAGCAAGTCGGCACCTTGAGGGAGAACTGGCTAAAGTGTGCTCCTCGGAAGACTCAAGAGCGGCTTGGGCATGCCACCGGGAGTGTTGCTACTTCCAGGTGGGATCAAAAGTGGGATTACTGCTTTTCTTTTACGTTTAACGTTAACTACAGAGAGCAGCTAACATTAGTTTGGGGGAGGGTGGTGTCTCCATTCAGGATATTGCTACCAAAGTGTTACCTCCCGTTACTGCGACCAAAGCATTCTGTAACCAGGTTTGCACCTGTGTTGTTAGACATTTAAGTTAGGATCCAGAGAATCAGTTGGCAGAGAGAGATGTATGGTAGATGTTCTGCTCATAGCAAGTAGATATGTTTCAATGTCAGCCCCTTTAAACAGGGAGGACCTCTCCCCATCTTTAATACTGATATGCTGACATGCAGTCCTCACTTGCAAAGTTAAACACGAGCTTCTGATGAGGTCACACTGATGGCATTCCCAATATGAGACATGAAACAAATGCTAAGAAAGAGAACTCAAACTACAAATAACAAATTGAATGCTATTTAACACTGTGATATATTAATTATATAAAACTGGTCCTTTTATATATTAAAGGTTTATATTCTGACATAGAAGCTGAATGAACACTAATGATTTCTTGAACACATATGAACTATTTCTACTGCTTATCTAACAGCCTACCTTTATGTAATCATTCAAAATGTTTATTTATAACTTCTGACAAACTACTTAATGTGCCCTGTAATGGATCTGAAAGATTTTGCATGGGATGGTTTTGGCAAAGAGCTGTGGTATGGCAGTCTTGCAAATAATCTAATACTGGTGTTTTATAGTTATAGTATATTATGGATTTGCAACACAAAAGAGATATAAAATGTGAAATGATAGGTCGCTATACTGTAAATTATGTAAACAAAAGACTGACAATTACCAGCTAGAATTTAGCTGCTATGGTGTACACTGCACTGTAGCTATAGACTATAGCTGATAGGAATGCAGCTATGTAGGCAAACCCTACAATACAATACTATTTTAACTGTTCATTCATAGCATTTTCCTCATTGTTCTGTTTATGGGCAGCCAAGTTGTTTATTGTATATTTAATAGCTAGTTAGTAAATATTCAAGTACCCCCGACAAGTACAGAATTTACCTGTACAATACCTGTACCATTGGGAAGCACTAATCAAAATCACAAGTTTGCAGACATAGACACATCACTGCCTGACCCCCCTCTTGTCATATACACCATGCTTTTTCAAAATCACTGCCCTCAGGCTGCAACAGCATGAGTGTCTCCTTCTTCCTGGTGAGGTGAGTCTGTTTCCCTGTGCCTCCCTCATCTTCTTCCCATCTCTTGTTGGCAAGATGCATCACCTTTAATCTCTGCAACTTGCCTCTTCTCCTGTCTCCCCTTGCATTAAGTGACGCCTTGTTATAAACAGCCCATCAGTGAGCTGTCCATCCGTAGCTTGGCTGTGGACTGACATTTATTAAGAGTCAGCTTTGCCTCCAGTCTCCCTGTCTCTCTCTGCATCCCCACATGAATACAGAGAACTAATTAGAGGAGGAACAGGGCATATGTCTACATGCTCTGAGACGATATGCCACAAACACCCAAATGGAGACGGCAGACAGATGGAGAGGAGAGGAAAAGAGAAGAGAGGAGAGGAGACGGAGGAGAAGAGAAGAGAAGATAGGATAAAGAGATCCTTTAATCGAAAAGAAAATATTATCAGTAAAGTTTTGATAAAATGGGGAAAGAGCCTACTATGCTTAATGAATGCTGTAACAAAGGAAAAAGTCACTAAGTATACAGTGAATAAAAGTGACAAACTTACTAAATAAACACACAGCACTTTTATTCAAGACATTAAACACACGAGGACACCATGCACAGTCAAACTGTGCAGCAAACTCTCATTCAACAGTGATGAGGCTTGACATTTACAAGCAGCAGGAGGTAGCTACTGGGGCTAAACAAATAACTTCCTCAGTGGTGGGCTGAATAGGATGACGGCTATTTTGCCTATTGGTTTTGTCTCACATGGATGAGGTCACCTATGTCCTGTCAGTACAGTTTGAGTATGTGTTTTTCTTCATCATTTGTTTGCGTGCGTGTATGCTGTCCATCCACTTCCCCAATTAGAATCCACCACATCCTGTGTTGTGGTTGGAGACAATGGGAACATGACTAGGCTTCCACATCCTCCTGTTGATTCTTCACATGCTATGCAGCAAGACAAACACTTGGTGATAATAATATACATGTGAGAGATCTATTCACATGTTAATGACTGGGAGTAGACAGAAAGATGAAAAAAATACCTCCTCATACCTGGAATATGGAACACTGTTGGCCTCCTCTGTTACAGTCATTAATTTTTGACTTTCATACGCACATCTCCATATTGGAAAAGTCCACCCCGACTTTAGAAGGAAACTGTTATTAATTAAGATAATATGTTTGCATGGTATGTAGCATCTGGCACGCAAAACTGCGATGGGCAGCCCAGCAAGTTTATATCATGTTATCATGGTATCTCACCCTTGCCAAGATAAGAATCTGCTATAACTGGCACCCAAATCGTTTTTACTCAGTCTTAAAAAATTAACTTTGGCCATGTGCCTTGTAGAAGTCTTTCTTCAGAGTCCTTTAGAAATGTGTATCATCAAGGCACAGGATTTGAAGGATGCCACTTTACTGTCCCCAATTAGTCATACATACCGTGCTACTGTTTGGGTCAGACAGTTTACACAGTAATGACTGGTATTAGTTTATGTCAAACAAACTAAAGAGGTCTATTCAACCACAGTAATTGAAAACACCAATCAGTTAATCTGCAGGGCTATTAATATTGATAAGCGGAACACTTCTTGTACACTTCAGTGTACCCTGCTTGTAAATATGGCGCTTCAGTGTATCCTGAAGAGTACAAGAAATAATTTTGCAGAAATTTGGAACATCAAAGCATTTAAAACAGTGTAACTACTATTACATTAATGATGGCTCCATTCTGTTAAAATACCCTAGAAGTGAGAAATGTAAATTTAAGATTATTAGTTACACCTGCACATTACAGGCTATGTCACATCAAAATGCCGGCTATGAGAATGGTCTAAAGGAATTTCAATATTAAAAAGGATGATTTAGAATAGAGATGAGCAAACAAAGAGGAAAAGGCAGCAACAGTGGAAATGAATATAAGAGAACAGAGTAGCCTCTGCTAGAGGTCACTGGTCAGGTCATTAGGTTCCCCAGTTAATGAAATAAAAGAATAATAAGGGATTTCTCTGTACTGTTCAACACAGAGAGTTGTTGTTTCAGTGTTTCAAGTACCCTCTTTCACCCACCATTTCCCATCCTACACACATACATTATACACTCATATACAAACACTCTTTTTCTTTCAGTGTGTCTTTCTCTTGCACACACACACACACACACACACAGCTGACAGTCTCTAGGTGGGCAAGAGTGGGATTTTCACACGCCTCACTCCCCGGAGCCCATTCAGTACAGTACGCAGCATGACAGCGGCAGCACACACACAAAGCCTTGGATTGTCTGCACCCAGTGGGCCACTCACTGAACTAGAATGACAGAAACACACTAAAGCATAGATGCAGATACATACACAGTCTTACTACAGACATGCATGAACACACGCATACACATATACTGTTTCCAGACCCTTTATTATGAGAAGAGGCCTATAGAAGCAATGCTTTATTTCTTGAGGGCCTGCGGTGAATACAAACACATGGACGGACAAAATCACCATCTGATTAACTCAACTCTTAATGCAGTAACTAACTTTTAGAAAAAATTAATTCTGAACTGTAAAAATTCAGCCTGCTTTGGTTGGGTTGGACTCATACAATACATTTTGTTACAAGATCAACATTAATAGCAAAGATAGCCATTACTTTTGTCAACCTGCAATCAGGTTTTTGTGAAGTTAAATACTGTTTGATGCAAGTTAAGCTCACCTGCTGTGGCATAAAGGTATTTCTGACGAATTGTGAGCAGCTAATTCATAACTAATAGCCAAAGCCACCACTCAGACTTAACAGAAACAAATGCTTTAATGCCACTTGATGTTATTTTAATAAAAGATTCTGATAATTTTATTAAGCATGGCATTAATAAAAGCTCTCTTCAAGAATGATAGAATGGTGCTGAAATGAATTTAGACAATGAATAAATTGTCTAGAGAGATAAATCAGTTAGTCATGAATTACTCATCAGTAATTCTAATTCAGTTTTACTGTATTATGTGCTATATGTCCTCTAAATGTAGGCATGCACTGCATTTTTGCTTGATTTCTATAAAACAGTGTACGACCACACTTCCTTTTCTATTTTATCAACCCAAATTTATTCCAGTTCTTCCTGTCAAACTCTTTTTCTCCTGGCATGCAACAGCAGTAGTTTAGTCTTACAATACGCAGCTTATGTCAAGAAGCTTCTTCTCCTTTCCTTATCCACCTGGGTGCACATCTGTGCAGCAAACTGCACACACGTCCAGTCCAGACTATAGAAGTTTTTAGCAAAAAATTTTCTAGGCCAAGACAAGTGAAATTGTGAAAACAGCATTACATACTGATATTACAACCTAGAAAAATCAAGAATAGGGTCAATATACATATACATACTCCCCTGTGAACTAGAAATCAAGAAGTCTGGCAAAACAGAAAGCTTGACAAGTCAGGTGCAATTTGCTAAAGGTGCCATACTGCTGTAAAGCACACGGGCAGCACAACCTTATAACTTATCTGAGGCAGTAACATGGTGTGATCCTGGAGGCGTCTGCAAGAGCCCTGGCAGCCCTGATTTTGAGTGGTGACCAAAGTATGGCAAATTTTATCCAAAGGTGTTAAACACATAATGTTTTAGAGTGCATTTAAATGTTTTCGGTAATCTGGTATTTGATAATAATTTTGTGAACCAGACATATTAAAAGTGTGGGTCAACCAAAGTCTTAATTTTGATTTGATTGGAAAATAATTAAACAGTGCACATCATAAGTCCTTTGCATGAGCCAATCACATCATATCGCATTAAACTCCACTGTATTTAACCAGATTATGTGGAGTCACACTTCATCGTAACTGGGATGCTGCATATGTCTCAATGTGTATCAGATCGCTGGCGGTTTATTGAAATATGTATTGTATTGGCCTCATATCAGATATGTCTAGCCATAACATGTAAGAACCATAAATTATCACTTTTATTGTTACATTAGCAACACTTTAGCCTCTAACTGCTAGTATACAGGTTAGATTGGTTAAGCTAGTGCTTGTTTTGACCTTCTCTTTTATAGCTGCATTGAATTCTTTACTGTAATTCCACCGATTAAAGATAGTAGATGAAAATTTATCATTTTTGCCACCAAATGAAGATGTTTTTAAATAGTTCTAATTTTTGCCGTGATATAATACTATTGGAAAAATGCTAACTAACTACTGTTAAACCATCAAAACTGGCATCTAAAACACCAGGTCCTTTGATAAATGTCACATTATCACTCGTTTCAGATCTCTGTGCGATAGTTGACTTTTACATGAGTAAAAGCTGTAGCTTGTGGATGCAAAAGTGCAATGTGAATTTGACAGCAAGATGAATACAAGCTAAATGAGGCATTTCTCAGCTGGTGATGCAGCTCTGTGTTTATGTAGTGCCCATATAAAAGCACACTTGAGAAAACCACCACATTCAGTAGAAAAAGCATTGTCATTGCCTCCACTAGGCTTGTGTTATTAAGGATAAGTATTAAGGTGCATTTTGGGAAGCATCTGGCTCACATCTTGCAGGGTGTGTGTATATATGTGGTGCTTCAGAGGCAACAAAGTAACATCTGGCCTCTGTGAGCCACAATATCTGGGACTACTGTCATCACCAACACATCACCCATGCTTTCTTCTTTCTGCTTAGCAGCCTTAACTATAATTAAAAAAAATACTTCTATGTTAGCATGTAGCAGAAAAACAGACTGTACATGCACGTAAACCACCAAATTATATGGAGTTAAAGGCACTGGAGTACTTTTTGTGGTACCAGTGACACATCTATGACAAATGCTGCATGACCAATCGCTCTCTCCCTCCCTGTACCCCACTCCCCTGAACTTTTCTCCACTGAGGTTGAGCCACATTATTATTTAACCACATGGGAATCTCTCCCTCCCTTCCCTGGGGAAATATGACAGCTCCTCAACCCCTCCATCCTCCTCTCTCGCTTCTGTGGTCAGTGTTGAATAGAAACAGAGCCTGGTTCTGATCAGCTCGCATGTCTGCAATGCGTCATCTTCCATATGCTGTGGTTGCTGGTTTCTCCATGGCCTCACAGTGTTTAAGTCTAAACCAATATATGTGGAATAAATATAATTTGATGCATTACCAATGCTTCATGTAAATTGTTCTTCCTAGTGCTTAAAAGTTATTACAGAAATAAATCATTCACAGTTCTAGTATTTTACTTAAAAACACCACCGTGTCACTGTATGTGTTTATTTTTGTTTGGTCTATTTCATACTAATAACTGTTCTTAGATCCAACTTCATGTATCAGTCAGGTTCTACTGCACATCCAGCCAGTATCGCCCAGAGCTGAGCCCACGGCACTAAGGAGAGACTGACAACCAGCATGCCATGCACAAAAAAGTTAGTAAATTTTTAATAAGTGAATCTGGGGCACTTTCTTCATCTTTTAAAGGACTCAGAGATACTTATTTATATTTCATATCACAAACTTCCTAAACCACAGTATACATTTGCTTCAGAAAGCGTTCAGACACCAATTTAAATGGATGCATGTTTGGTAATCAATGAACACTCAATACCAAATAATGACAAAGTGAAAACATTTCAGAAAATGTGTCACTCAGGAGAAGCCCTGTAGGAATCTATTGTAAGGTAAGTTCTCTTGTTTTTCTAAAGGAAGTGTGATGTTCTGTTATAGTGACTGTGTTCACCTCCCTGAACAAAGCCCTTTGTGGCCAAGTGGCTGTTATGGACAGATACAGGAAGAGTCATGAAGAGTTCAAAATTCTTTCTTTTCATAATTATTATATTAAGGCTGTTGTGGTCCTAAGAACACTCAAATCATTAATATTTTATCAACTTATACACTACACTGATCTATGTACCAAATTATATTGCAGGGGTCTAGAGAGAGTTTCTTGGTTTGGTTTTTGTCCTGACATGCAGTGTAAGTTGTGGGATCTTATGCACGCAGGCGTGTGTGACTTTCTAAACTATGTCAAATCAATTCAGATTCCCACACGTGGACTCTAATCAGGTTCTTTGCACATTTCAATGATAATTAAAGCTTACATTAATGCAGCAGAGCACAATTTGGTTGACTACAGCAAAAAGCATTTTGTAAATGAGAGATTGAGGTTTTCTATTTTTCATACATTTGCAATATTTATAAAAACATTTTTCACTTTGTCACTATCGATAAATGTAGATTAATGGGAAAAATGGCATCTTAATCCGTTGAAAATTTAGCCACAATAAAAAGTGCAAAAAGTGAGCGGGTCTTTATGGAGCAACTCCATATTACCTAGCATTTTGAACTTTCGATAGCAGTAAACTTCTGCCTGACAGTCTCCTTCAGCATAATTCACCTTTTGAAGTCCAGTGTATGACTGATAACTACACAAAATAGAAGGAAACATATGCAGGAGTCTTCATGGGTTTCTGATTAAACCTCTCCATATGAGGTGGGGAATGGAAGCGGTGCAAGCCATTAAGCTTTGCCTACATCAAACCAGCCTCCCAACCACTAAAGCTTGACAATCTTAATCTGACAAACTAGTGTGGTTCATGACTATTTCATTGATGTATGAACTTGAAAACTTCTAACAAAAGCCTCCAGAGAGTCTTTAAATCCAAGCACACCCTTAAAGACTCATCTGAGACAAGGCTCAGACATCTTTTCATCATCTTAAGAGGAATCCTGAGATTTCAGCCCTGTGGTGAATTTGTGTAGTGTGAGTAACAGAGTGCAAGAAAAAAATTGATACAACCCTCTCCCACCTCCCTCCAAACCTCCCACTTGTATTCACACACTTGTTTCTTCCAAAAGAATTATTTAACCATTGTATTTTACTCATTCATTCTATTTTGCTACTCACATGCTTACAAAAGCACAGTAACTGCTGTGCATCACCAGCTTAACAATACTGTTATCTCATCTTCTATTATCAGGCGAACCTCTATTAAAGGTCTAAGAAAGTTAACTGCAGAAAAGCCTGGTTGCACATGGTCTATTTTCATCATTTACAGAGCAGAATTATTCATAAATGTCAAATTAGATTATTGTACGAGCAATATTGAATACAGGAAAGAAGACAAAGAACAAGGAAAAGGATGGGTGAAGAAATTAGATAGATTAACAAATAGAAGGAGGGGGACAATGTAAAAAAAGCCTAAAGATGAGCAATTTCATTTCGAAAGCGAAGCAAGCAAGAGACGCTAATCCATTTCATAGTCACCCACCCCAATATGTGGTCTGTGGGAGTGACAGAGGCTGGGCTGGCCTAGATACATGCAAATGAATAAAGCTATAATATCCTTTGATACACGTCTTTTTAAAATGTGTTCAGCACTGAGCAGCATCTGTTCCTACTTTTAATCTGGTTAGGGTGGTCCTCTAAATACAGCCAACTATTGTCGTCATCAGCAGGCATTGTGGGTACTAGGATGGGAAATATCAATGTAATGGACTAACTTGGTTGAGTAATCCCTGCTAATTCAATTTGTCAGTGCACATATTAAACAGCCACAAGATACTATAAGATACATAAAGCAGAAAAAAGTACAATGTAAACAATGAGGCTTAATAAGACAGCAGCTATCTTCTATCTATATCTGAGAGAGCGCAGGTTTATTACCTGGCTTGGTAGATGCTCTCTATCTGCAACAATCCATCCTATGTGGCCTATTTAGCCGAACCAACATCCAGACCTCAAAGTGTGTGAACCTTCTCCCCGTGCTCGTCATTACCATGTTTGTTTATCTACTACTCACTCCCTCAAAGGAACACCCAGTCTTGTTAAGGAGGAGAAGAAAGCTTTAAAAGTGGAAATACGGCATACATTTCAGTCTGGTCCCAGGATGATGAGCAGTACCGAGTTATTTCCATAATGTTAGCTTAACAGGAGCTAGCCGGTTGAGTGAGGGGCACGTCGCCCTCATTAAGGCACTCGCTCAGGAACAGATTAGCGCTTCATTAACATACAGAGAGAAGCAGGGGAAATTACCACTCTCCATTTCACAGTCTGAAAGGCAGGAGAAGACCAGAGTTAGAGATAAGTGGTGGGGAAAAGATGGACTCAATTTGGGGACAGATAAAAATCGATGTACGGTATAAAATTTGCTATTAAGGCATCCTGAATCTCTCTGACTGTGAATATGCAGGACTGAATTACCACTCTGTGTGTCTGTACCCATATTTCTTTCATTCTCTGTCATTTTTTTGTATCATTCTCTCTGCTTTCACCACCTCTGTCACTCCTACATTTCCCCTGCCCCTTGCTTCTCAGAGAGAGGACAGACAAAGCATTACATTATACAGTAGAAAATTAGAGTGGTTTCCCTATACTGGTCCTTTTCTTCTTGTACCATAAGTCCCTCTACCACTGGCCTCAACAAAACTAAACCATCGGGAAGGAGACCCAGCAGGACAGTGTGCTGAACAATGGACTGACTCCTACAGTAGTCAACCTGCTGGCAGTGCAGGTGATAATAAACCTTTATTAATGGAAAACTCCTCAAATTACACCAAGAATGCATGTTAATTTAACTATAATGTGGCAGCTGCAGCCCCCCACTGTCTGTTCAGAGTCAACACTCAAAGATCAAGAAGAAAGTTTTGCATGAAAGAGTAATAAAAGTGATTGCATTTTAAATAAATTCAAACAGAGCTAATTCTTTAAATATGTGTGGCCAGTGTGCAAATAATTTCAGTTACTGTACCCTGTCCTTGACCTGTTTGTGTCTTAATCTTTAAGTCATAAATTCCACTCAAGTGTTTTTAACCTTTAAATTTAGTGGGCCTAATTAGTGAAAGTACCTGTCATAAAAAGGCAGAAATATCCTGAGCCCCATGGAAAAAACTAAACAAAACTTAAAGATGTGTCTCATTAGGGAAGTTATCTGCAACAGGACACTTGCATAAGGAAAAAAAGAACTTTCCCAACTTTTTGTCTTTTACTTTTAGACATTTTTGTCCCAATGTTTTGAACCCATCCATTATTTAAATAGATTATCCTGTTCAGGGGCTCAATCCCAGCTGCCACTGAGTGAGAGGCAGTGTAGTGTACACCTTCCTATGACCCTTCATACTTGTCACCAGGTCACCAGGTCACCAGTTAACCTAACCTGTGCGTTTAATTATGGAGGAAAGTCACAGGGAAGATGTGCACAAGGAGAATGTGCTGTTTACAGAAAATCCACAGCCAGCTGACGGGCTCAGCTTCTCGACCTTTACTTTGAGGCAGAAGTGTTAACCACTCAGTTACCATGTTGCCCTTTGTTTCTTACCCTCACAAAACAAAATATTTTACTAAGAAGAGACCAACCAGCAACGTGAATGATCCATATTCAAACCGTAGCAAAAATTCTAATTATTTTGACCTTTGTTAAGTCATAATAAGTGAAAGTGACTCAAAATTCAAATCTTGCAATTAAACTAAAACCATGGTAACCTTCATTTTTTTCTTTCCTTGTGCCCCTACTGTTCTAAAATAATACAGCTACCTACCAATTCATACAATTTTCTTTTTTTCTCTGTGTCTAACTGTGTGCTACTGGCACCTTCTCTTTCTCTTTGCTGGACTCTTGGGGGAAGTCTGATTATCTAAAGGTTGGCAGGGTTATTATTACCTACATAGCCTGAGCTGACTTTGGCCAGGCGGCACTCAGACTGAACAATATACTCTAAGCTAATGAGCTGTCTTTATGTGCTTCATAAAGAAAAAAAATGTGTGCCAAATCTCTATGAACTAAAGCTTAATAAAGCCTGGTTCAACCTTTAGTTGATTCTTTTTACAGTGGAAAATATTTTGAGTCAAAATTTTATGTTTTCTTTTCAGAAATGTATCTTTTGACAAAGGTTATGCTTTATCCTAAACTAAGAGGAAACGTCAAAACATGAGATAAAAGCAAAGGGGTACATTAAAATGTTTACTAGCCTGAAATAAGTGATAACACACAATGTCACACTTCAGCACTCTAAAGACCTACCATCTTACTGAACACCTACATGCTTAAGCATGCCATACACATATTTGCAACCAATTCTTTACCTATTCCTTTTCACTGTCTTTCATATTTGGAGAAAAAAAAACAAATCAAGCCTCACGTGTCATTTGAGCAGATTCTGAGCAGATTTTTGAAGGTATTTACTTGTTGAAGCAGTGAGATTTCTGAGACAACTTAAACGCCAAAGTAACTAACTTTATAAACAATCAACAGTAGAACGGCCAACCCATGTAGTTTAACATACATTGCAAAATGATCTTCCCCCTGTCACATAAACAATAACAACAGTAGAAGTCAAGAACACAAAATCTTCTTCATGTATTTACTTTTTGGTTCCCATGGCAGACACATTTAGACACTAAGCAGAGAGGATGCTCTCAAGTGAAGCATTTTAGTGCGAGACCTCAGGATTATAGTAACTGTAAGAGACATCAAAATTACCAATATGACCTGTTAAAGAGCTATGTTACTATAAACTGCTCCAATTATATGTACAGTTACTTAATAATATTCCTCTGACTATTAAGCAAATATTTTATTCATTCATTCATTCATGAATGATTAAACTAATTACAAGCTACTACTACGTCCCGTCCCTACAACACCTGCACAGCATATCAGTGGCTACACATAAAATTAAACACTAACTGAACCATAGAGGCAGGATCACTGCTGTCAGTTAGAACAGTGAATTAAAGCATAATGAGCTCAACCTATGCTGTGAGGTTCAGTCACATGAGACAATCAGCTCTTATTTGCTGGCAGCAAATGGCTGGTTTTAATGGTTTTAGAATGAACAGTGTAAATATTTCTTGATAAAATAGCTTTTTATTCTATGTTCATTATGCGCATTTTGCTCATACACAATCATTGGAAAAAGAGAGACTATATTATATATTTTTCTGAGCAACAAAAACATTTAAAATGATTCATTTTATAAACAGAATTTGGTCAGTTCAGTCCAGTAGCATTTGTAAAGTCTAAAAGAGTCATAAGATCGGCTTGGTGCTATTCCATAAAACATGGAAGTGTCCACACCTACAGGTTGGTTAAAACTGTGAAGCAATTTTTTTGGGGGAAAGCACCACTAAGCAATTTTCATGGGAATAAATTGAACAAACAGTGTCCTGTCCTCTTTAATACATCAGTGGTAACTCTGCATAAATGCCCCCCATACAACAAGCACACAGTAGCTAATAAAAAGAGACTTTGGCCACTTACTTACTTGTGCTTGTTGGCATACAGATATGCACATATATATATCGTACAACTATACCATCAATACCAAGATATGACCATGACTGTAATCAATAACACTGCTAGTATAGTATAGTGATACACTGCCTTATACAAAACAGTATTATATGGCACAGCCTCTAAACACACAGCCACACTTTAATTTTTATCTTTCAGTTTCAGAAGGAATTAAATAAAAGGAAATGTTAATTGGTAAGAACAGACAAAACTTTCCACGCTAAGATAAGCTAATCACTTCCCAGCTCTCGCTTCATACTTAAGGGTATGTTTAAATTCATATTTATCATATTCTGCCTTATATTTACTGTCTGCTATTATGTCCATGCATTCATATGCCTATCAACAAAACAATTACCACTAGTTATTACTTTTGGTTAATACTGCCACAGTGTAATGCAGATGTTGTAGATGAGAAAACGACTCATCGAATTGGGTGAGAAATTGAATGTTTTTAATATTATATAAGAAGCAGAGAATGATCATACGAGGGAACAGTTTAGGACACAGCTGCAGGTACAAGAGTGGTATCAATCTTCTCATCTAACTCTTGGCGAAGAATGATCTTATATTATCCACTTAAGTATTCTATATCTTCAGACATTTTAGCCATTATATATATATATATATATATATATATATATATCAATATAGTAAAATTTCTTATTTGATATATCTGATTTAAACAAATTTTAACCATTTTACACCCAATGTAAAAGCAAACAACTGTATGCCAGTGTCATTTAGACAAACTCACACAGGCATACTATTAGGATCACATAAAACAACACATTCCTGAAGTAATTTTCAACCCTGCAAAACAATATCCCAATGCAGGAGCCCAAAATCTTTTTATCTCTTTCAACATCTCACAGGGGAAAAAACACATATAAAAGCTTTGATTGTACTATATCCTTGAAGTGTGAAAACGTAAACGAAGGCCAAGAAAGGAAAAAGAGAAAACATGATGTTAAAGCAGCTTCAGGTGTTATCCAGATTCCACAGCTATCCTTTAGTCTTTCACGACCAAATCAAAACATACCCTGCGTCTCTTGTCATCACTGTCAACGCTTTACTGCCTCTGCCCCTGCTCCTCCATCCATCCATCAACCAGTGTTTTCCTAACCTAAAAGCATACACACACTCATGCACAGATACATACACATACCACTTCAGGTCTATCCACCTTATGCTACATCCACACACAGATTACAGAAATATGACGTACACCTGCGAACACATGTACACATACTAACACACAGGCACAGAGAGACTTTTAACCCTTCCTGGCAGGTTTAACTGAGTCGTGACAGCCTCCAAGACGTGACAGACAGTAGAAGTGTAGCCTCTGCCGAGCCTCCTGAAATGGTAGAGTTGTTTTCCAGCCACGCTTTCACTATTTAAGGTCAAATAGGCTTCCTGCTGAAGGAAGCTCATCATCTCACAAACTTTGGAAAGGTCTGTGAAAGGTTTTCTGATGTTTCAAGTCAGGGTTGTGTGCCGTCTCTCTCAAAAATAGATGACTTCTGTCGACTTAAGTGCCTCACTGAAAATGCAGTTCTAAACTGAACCTCGCCATTTACCTGTAGGGGCATGGTAAGGTGGCTTTCACCTTTAAAACTTTAGTTGTGCCAGTGTTAATAATAAACTCTACCCCATTTTACAGGTATGTGATCCAAAAACTCAGGGTAATGCTTTAAATATCTAATTTGAGATGTTGTAGATTGTTTTGAGTTAGTTTGAGTGAGGAGAGTTTTACAAGTATGTGAGCAACTTAGCCAATGGAAAGATGGAAGTGTGCCTTCATAAAGAATTAACTAAGTTTAAACCAGTGGTAACAAACATTAAGCCTTAAAAGGTGGTGGTAACGTGTGTGTGTGTGTGTGTGAGTGCGTGTGTGTGTGTGTGTGTGTGAGTGTGTGAGAGACTAGGATACTCCCTCCCCTGTACTCTGAATATTTGTGAAGCTTCTCACTTAATAGCTTTCCTCCTCCTCCATCTTCTGCTTCAATTGGACTGGTAATTATGTAAAGTGTGGGGCTTGCT
>OMLM01007509.1:53017-64418 GCA_900302695.1 Helostoma temminkii
TGTGGTGGGGGTAGACACTCTCCCTTTGAGGGCTTTTCCCATCCCTCCTGTGACTAAAAGGATTGTGGGGATTTTTTAAATAATGGCAGAGAGAGAAAATTGCCTTGTTGGGAGAAACTGCCAAAATGCGGAGGAGGTTTTTTTTTTCTTCTTCATTCTAGCCATCCCCACCGCACCTTCCTCTTCTTCTCTTTGCCTTCTTCCTCCTCCTCCTCACAACCATATCTCTTCATTCTGCTCTCCACACCAATGTCTTTTTAGAGGTTTCAGAGCCTGGGTGTCTTATCGAGGCTTCCCAGGTCTGCGGGCAAGGTTGAGAAGAAGCTACTGTCAACCCCACTCTCTGCTATCAGCCCCATGGCAGTCACAATGAGGCTGACATGAATACTCAAGCAAGCGCATTCACACAGATACACACAGAAATAAATGCACATGCACACACAC
Organism: Helostoma temminkii; assembly: GCA_900302695.1. Taxonomy (NCBI): domain Eukaryota; kingdom Metazoa; phylum Chordata; class Actinopteri; order Anabantiformes; family Helostomatidae; genus Helostoma; species Helostoma temminkii. The sequence continues at coordinate 53,462 of OMLM01007509.1, forward strand.
AGGTTTATCAATCCCAAACAAAAGTGTGGTTTAAACTCGAGTCATTTTAATAAACAGATTTGGCAAAAAGAAAAATTGTGCTTAGTGGACATAATTGTAAAAATGCTTTATGAAAACTGTCAAGAGCAACTAGACCAGTAAATAGAGACTGGGTAAAGCTTACAACAAGCTGACAGCTTATTCAAATAAGATGCTGAACACATCTAAATCCTATCCAGCAAGTGAAAGGCAATGCATATGAAATGAATTATTGTCAAAATGATTTTTAGGACTAAATGATGATAGCATTGAGGATGGGTTTCTGCTGTCCTTTCTTAAAAACACACATTTATCTTCCTACATTTGTCTTTGTTTTTTTGCTGTTACACAAACAATAATTATATTTCTGTCTATCACCAACTGTTGCTGAACCATTAATCAGCTATTCGTTTCCCATACTTCATTCCTGTCATTTCACGGCCAACTGCTACGTTTGTTTGTAAGAACAAAAACCTCATTGACAAACTGCCACTGTGTTTATTATTGTAGAGCAGTTAAGCTAGAATGTGAAATGATTCATGTCAAAAAACATTCCTGCTTATCAAATTTAGGTAAGATCCATAACAGACAGGACAGACAGAAAGAGGGAGGGAAAGACAAATCCTCCCTGAGAAGGCATGCAGGTGGTTATGCTCTTTGTTTATTGTTCTTTCCTGCTCTGCAGGTGTGAATGCCAATCTGAACCACCCACTATGTTTTAACAAATGAATCAGAATTCACATATACACAAACACACTGAAATAACTTATTACGAACTATGAAATGAAAACCTTTGTGCCATGTTGCATGTGCATTTTATAAAACTACACACAAGTTTGTTGGCGTTTGAGCCTCTGTAGAGGGTTTGAGTCATAAAGGAGAAAAACAGGGTGCTCTAGCATGACGACAAAACAAATTTTCTCATATTGAGGTCACTGCAACGAAATGAGCTCAAGTTTATCAGATAGCATCTAAAACTGTTCAGACATGCCAGCAAGACCAGCCAGGGTCATCTATCTATATTTTACTGACAGCACAGCTTCCTGGCTGAGAGAGTCTGTCATTAAAATATCCTAATATAAAGAGACTTTAATTTACAAATGTAAGTGCGTGTGAAACCATTAGAAACTCCCTTAACATAATGCTTTAAGTAATGCTAGATAGTCTATGTTACACTTGAGATAATTCATCCTCTTCATTTGACCCATCCAAACTAATTGGAAACAGCAGGCACTCCCAGCACAGCACCCAGTCACCAGCCTCAGCTCCTTGGTCAAGGACAACAGCAGGATAGTTCCCAACATGTAACATTTTGGTGTGTGAGGCAACTGGCATAGTGAGAAAAACACCCAAATGAGATTATTCAAAACATCACTTAAAAAAAAAACATAGATGACAAGGTTTTGTCACACTCTACTTCCTCTACGTGTCTGTATCAACTCTATGTGATCAATAGTGTCATGAGTATTCTCTATGTGCTTATTTTAGAGCTCACAGATCACATTCAAACTGGCAATGAGAAACAGCAGGGCATTTTATCCATGAGATTACTGAATGAAAAATACCCTGTGCACCCAAAATAAGAAAATATTGCCTTGGTGGGTTGTTGACATTTACCTCTGTTAACCTTTGTTTTCTGTGGACTTCCTCTCACAGTTGTGGACAAATTGAAACCCCAGTTGTTTTACTTCACTTTGAGTCCAGATGACCGGATGTACACAACAGGATGAGATGGAAATCACCTGCAGGATGTATTGACTTGCAACAGCCAGTGAGGATGTTTGCGTGACAAACATACACACCTTATGTATGATATTATGTTTGACAAATAATGAGTATTAATAAATAGTATGTGTTGCTGCTTTGTCGTGTGCACGTGCACTTTAATACGTGTATGATCGGGTAAAAGCCTCTGAGGTATTAAGGCAGAAGATGCCTCAACAACGGGTTTCTAACACTAGTACCAGACTTAGCACAATGAGGATTACACCCACCACCACTGGCATGTTCTGGCCTTTCTGACAAGCTGTCATCTTCAGCATTGTTCCCTCTGTGCGACTGAACAGCCACAAATGGCACGAACAAAACTGAATAACACAGATATATACTGCAGTACATAATCTCCACTATTGGCATTGATTTTAACAGCCAAATTAGAGCCATTTCTATTCAGTCTACCTACACTAGTATTACTGTATCAAATACAGAACTAAATGCTTAATCTTCACAGCCATGTATTTTAAATGGTAGTCCTTAACCATTCACATCAACTGCACAATGCCAATGTTCAAAAACAGTGCCAAGAGCTACTATCCTTCTCAAAACAGTAACTTGGTTGTCCTTAGTGCTACAGTGACAGTTTTATTTGGCTTTCAACAACACATTATTCAAACTGAAATGAATGCAACCTTCAAGCTGTTGAACTGCCACCAAGTCACAGCTGGGAGCAACTTGGAAGGTTTTTAAAGTTGGTTTAAAATGTGGGGAGATATTCAGATCACTTGAGGGAATTATGGGGTTTCAGCTGTGTGTGTGTTGTTTGTGTGCACTGCACATCTGTGTGCACATGATACTTGTACAACATGCAACTGTGAGTGCTTGTACATGTATGTGTGTGTGTGTATAGCATCATTAGAGGAAGGTCAATGTGACACTAGAAACAGTACTTCATAAATAATGTAAAAAGATACAGGAATTAGACTTTGTAATTATATCTCTCCATGGCACTATGGGTGCACTGTGCACGAATATACGCGTCTGCATTACATGCACGTGTGCATGTGTATTTATATAATCTCTAATTAACTCCAAGAGACTAACAGTGGTCCTTAAAGTGTTGTATTAGTTAGAGCTGGGAATGGAGAAGGCAGAGCAGGACTCAAAATGATGGTTCATTAGACTTTCTGTGGTTTTTGTGTGTTTGTATGTGTGAATAAAAAATCCACAAAAGGAATACATGAAAGAAAGAGAGAAAAAGATGAGAAAACAAGAAAGCTAGAAATATGCATGCTCACTGGCGTATACTGTCAGCAGCGTATTTGTATGAATGGGCACGAGTGAATGGCTCATGTTTATAAAGTACGTCTAGTAGCCGAGTTTGCGTGGGTGTTGCACTTGTAATAATATTCATCCCTGTCAGGTCAGCCACAGTTTATACTGCCACTTTCAATCTAGTGGCTCTGACTTAGCCTCAAACAACACATGGTATTTGGCTGTTACTCTAATGGCATTTAGCACTGACCAATAGTGACTGCATGTCACTCCAATTAGAAGAAACACCCCCCCGTATGGCAAGCTGTTAGACAAACCTCGACTCCTCCCTGCAAATTTAGGGATGAATTATTGAAAAGGGCAAAGCTAGCACCTTGATGAGGTTGGCACATTTGGCTGGCTGAATGGTCAAACTGACACAGCTTGAGCAAAGATGAAAAAGGCCACTGCTATCTTAGCAGCTCAGAGCATAGCTGGTATGATGGCTTTGTACGGAAGGTGGGCCCTCTCACGCAAGCTGCTAGGCATCTGGCCCTAAGAAGCCCTACATGAAAACAGTAATATAGTTTAACTTTAGATCAAAATCCTAACAGCTGTCCTTGTGACAGTGCTTTAGCACATACAAATGATCTGACTTAGTTATTCTCATATTTTGTGAGGCCATATTCTCCCAGGAGTGAAGAGTTTAATGTCTAGTTCAGAAAATGCTTCAGGCAGAAAACTATCATGTGTGGCATCAATAAAAATTGGCCTCTTTAAATATAGTGACACATTCAAAAGGTTAAACAGGTTAAGATGAAAGTGAGACAGTCTCAGCTGCTAAGCATATATTACTGTCTTAGGTGTAAGGTGCCACATGATGACCTGAAACCCCATCAATAACTACAGTATACTGTCAGATTACACCAGCCGCTTCCTTTAAACAGATGCTTCTGTATGGCCTTAAAATTTTTACAATCTGTGTGCTTTTGAAAAACAAAGTATCAGAGCAGCAGTAAACCTATGGCCTGGATTTTACTGTAAATGTGAGAACTCACTCTTGGTTCTTAAATTTCTTAGTCAATTTTGTGGCACACTGAAAAAGATATACAACAGGATATACTGATACTAAAGATGAAGAAATTATATAAAAAGAAAGAAAAAAGTAGCATACCACTTAAAATTGGCTTTTGCTAAACTGAAATACAGCAGCAAAGTGAGAGACAAATATCTGACTACATCTAAGAAATGCCAGCTGAACTGTGCTCATCATGTATTATGATACTGAATAAATTTAGTTATCAATAGTAGACAGTGAGTCTTGATTTTTTTTTTTTACATATATATATTGTATTTTCATACACAGCCACTTTAAGTGCGACTGGGGCATTTACTTAAATTACTGAACACATCTGATTGAAATCTGATTTGCATTTTACTTTATAAAATATTTCAAAGGTTTTCTTACAACTCACTTGACAGCTGAATGGAAACATAGCAGCTCCAGAGCCACCCAGATAACTAAACTGTTCAGTGCTGTTGCAATAGCTACATAAACCCCTTTAATGTGTGAGCATGAGTGTTTGAGAAATAAAGAGTGTGTTGGCTGTCCCTGAGATCTGATTGAAGCTGCTGATGACAGAACGGTGGCACTGGGTTCTTTTCTATGATGCTCCCCAGGCCCATGACCCACCTAATTGGTTTTCAGTGCTAAAAAGACTTAACCATCAAAGACTCAGCTGTCAGTTTGACTAGTTTCACTCTCGGATTGATTTCTCTATTATTTATATGTGACAAGAAAACTTTCTGAAATTGCACTCTAAAATATAAGGATGAAAATCCAGACATGGATCCACACATACGAACACACAGACACATTTTGTACAGGACATAATCTTAGGTGATCATGTATGCACGCTTATGTCTCTTCTGAACAAACACACTTTCAAAGGGAGGCAAGTCAAACAGCACACCCTGACACAGCAAAGAGAATATATGACCAAAGGGGGCTGTGTTAGTGTGCATGTGTGTGTGTGTGACTGCATGTATGCGTTTGAGAAAGAGACAGACAGACAGACTCTGTGTGTGTGTCCATGTGTGTTCAAAGCCTTCATATTTTGCCTCTGCACAGACTGCAGAACTGTTCTGACAGTGCAGAAGTACAAACACAGATACAAGTTCTGTGGCGGTTTTTTGCTCTAAACAATACAAAAAAGCTCATGCTATTGATCAAAGTTGTAGAATAACTCAGGGAAACATCACAGCATAATCCTAGCCATTAAAAATAGGCTCATAAATTTCTGTTCAACTTTGTTGCACAAAAAATAAATGTCAAACACATAATGGACAATGTTAAATTTCAATCACATAAGTGGTTAGCACAAAGCCTAAACCAAAAAACAAAAATGTTACTGAGCTCTCAGTTGATTCAAAATGACTTTTCCAGCTACAAAAATAGGCCAAACTTCAAGACGTCATCAAATAGATAAACAAACACCCTCCTGTTCAGCCTCTATCACATCAAGATGTCAAATAACATCTAAAGCAGAAGGCTTTCCTTCATTTTCACACATGCATCTGCAGCCATCTCTCATCCTACGTGCTTTGTTTTAACTAAACATATTTCCGCATCACTAAGAAGTTTATCCGCACTTATCTGCCCTAACCCACCTTCAAGGCTACACCACAGGGGATCGGGTCTGGCTTTTTAAATTTGGGGGTTTGATGCAACAAAGGTACCAGCTCCAATCTGGACTTGTTTTTGTTTCTATGTTGATGGAAGTCCATCCCTACTAGTAAAAATAAAGCTCAAATCAGGAGGGAATATGAGTCCACCTATTTCCACACAAACACTACAAAGACCACACACACAGACTGAAGACACATATAAATACACTCTTTTATTCCAAGATATATATCCTCTTTAGGGTACCAATCAAACATGCATAACAACTTGTCTCTGGACTTTTAACATCTTTTTCTACAAGCCTGTCTGTTTCCTTTCTTCCTCACAATATTCAGAAAAAAAGTATCGCAATATGAGTTTTGTCAATATTGTACAGCAGCCTCTCTTTCATTCTCCCTCTCCACTGCGATACTGATCCAAGCGATAAAGCCTGCCTCTATTATTAGCAGTGTAATAGAGGGCTGTGGTTGTAAGGATCTGACAAGGAGATGATAACAAAAGTGCTTACTCCTCCGTTCTCCCTGCGCTCCTCCTATATCATAGAAAACAGTCGCAGTGCAGCACCAGATCATAGCCTGCTAATGGCCTTAGAATATTACTGCTGCCACAGTAAGCAACACTTAGCATTAGTCAATTCGAACAGACATTAAAAAGAACGTCATTAAATTTAAGAATGTATCTGTTATCCCAGTGCTCTAACATGCTCCAATAAATATTTTTGCTCATGCACAACAGCCAGATGCCAAATTAAGAAGAGAAATTACAAGAGTCAGACTTGTCAGAGCTGTGGAGGCACAGAGTTGTTTCAGGATGGAGCTTCCTATTATGGACTTGCAGCTGTTTTGTTTTAAGTTATGTGTTTTTAGTAGTTCTCAACCAAAAGATGTGTCTCCCACCCCCCCAAATACTCCTGGGTGCATTTCCAGACACATTTATTATCTCTCTCAAATTATAATCCATGAAGAGGCTCCACTTTTGGTGCCTGGTGACATCACAGATTTGACTCACTTCAAGCTTTGGGGGAGTTCATTCCTTGTCTTCTATCTATTTATCCATCTATCTATCTTGTGTTTAGTCAAAGGTGTAACAAACAGTAAATAAATATACTAAGTGGAGATTTTCCTTTATTAGTTTTATTATCCAACTTTACAAATTGGATGTTATTTTAGTTTTGGCCAGATATGATAATAATGTGCTAACAGCAGTAACTATTGAGCTCTGGGAGCTTGCTACTATTAAATCTGATGGGGAAAGACACACATTAAGCACTCACACAACTGAGGTTTTGAACTAGATTATTTATTTGGAGGTAAAACTAAACTGAGTGAACGTGAAATGTCTGGTTGTGCAAGAACCACAGTAAGAAGGGTAAGGTGTCGCCACATTCTAAGATCTCAGATGCTAATTTTGTTACTATAATGCTGTTATGATAACTAGAATTTCCATTTTAATTCAATTCAAGTTTATTTATATAGTGCCAATTTACAACAAAAGTCAAGGCACTTTACAATGTAAGGCACTTTACAATGTAAGGTTTAAGACCTTACAATACAACTAAAATAATATTTTTATTTTAGGTCCAATATATTACATCCTGTAAGATGCGAGTAAACACCCACAAAGACAACACAAGGGAGAAGCGTGGCAGATGAGAAACAGAATGAACAGTGCACAATTCACATCTCAGCAGATACCAAAACATACCATGGGCCATATCCCACTTTGTGAAAATATGTGTGAAGCCCTACTGCTGAGATTGTGTGTGAGTTTTCTTTATTCTTAAGATTCGACAAGACAGAAAAAAACATGACCGCACATGCTAATCCCTTTAGGCTAATGTGTGAATATTATTCTATTGCTGTGCCTGTACTTGTATTGAGATGAGCATCATTAAAGGTCTAAATGTGTGTGTGTGGAGGGGGGGATTGACAACAGCAGTAGTAAAGGCAACCAAAGCCAGGGTAGATTTCCAGGGGTGTGTGTATGTGGAGCGCTGTGGGTGACTCGAATAAGCATTCAGAACAAAAAGATTTCCATTATGCCACCTGATGTGTGTATGTATTTCTATGTTTCTTATGGGTATTTGTTAACATGTACTCAATTTTAAATTTGTATACATTTACACTTTTGTCTCTGTATTCACGTGTGCGGTCATGCCTGCATAGTGTCTTTAATTGCCTAGTGTGTGTTCTGACAAGCCTAAGAAAGTGACATATCGGTGGAGCTTCCTGTATCTATAATTCATAACACAGGCTCTAAACAAAGAACAGAGTGTTCAGCTCCCATCAAACAGGCTACAGGGGAACCAGCACAGTTGCCAAAGCTGCAAACAAAATATAGCTGGATAGTTAGAACCTGGAGCTAATAAGAGGTATTACACAGTGTGCTATTAGAGAAGTGCACATAGACTGACAGGCATGCATGCTGACAGCCACATATGGAATAAGGGATACCATTTTCTACCAGTCTCTTTTTCTCTCTGCTATGACAGATTTTCTCTGACCCATATTATCAGGAGGCAGACAGGCAGACATATAAACAGGTTTAAATATGACTCAGTGAGCTGTCTACACCGAAACAAAGGCTCTTTCAACACGTTCTCATGTTTCTTTTGTTGTGATACACACCTGTAATCACTCTGTGGCCACATGGAGCACAATCATGCAGTATTTAGAAATTTAAGTTCCAATCATATAGAGGGATGATGCAGTATTTATATATACTTTGTTTTTGTTCATTTTTTGAGGTTTGTCTTGCTGCTACATGGGAAGAAGCTTGACATACTTACTCCTTGACGTATTAGTCATACTCGTCAACGCTCATCTACGTTATCTTGTACCTTTTCTGTCAAACATAAGGCAGAGCACTGATCAAACAGCCAGTCTGTTAAAACTGTAGTTTTGAACATAACACTAAACTTATTCACTGTGTACAGTGGTATTGAAATGATAACTGGAGTAAGTGATTGACTTCCACAAACCTCCATACACTTCCACAAATTTGTTCATTTCACATTCTCAAATGTGAGGATGTGATGCATTTAATGCCTCAATTTTAATTACGTATCACTGTAAACTGTAGCATTTATAGCTTAAGCTAATTTGGAATCCTATCCCTATCAGCCTTCAAAATACAGAAGCTCAACAAAGACTAAAGAGCATTTTCACTATTGTCCAACATATTCTGTGATTTAAAAAGCCAAGTTAGTATCAACTGTCATAAAACCAAGCCTTAAGTATATACACTAGTTGATTGTTCATATAGGGAAATGTGCAGATATTTTTGGACTTTTGGATCCTTGTTGGATACTGATAACTTGTATCAAGAGAGGGGTTTTCAGATGCTGGCACAGAATCCAACAAGGAATTAGTCTCATACACAGAGAAGCATTTTATGAATAATTAAATAAAAATCGACCACAGCTTCTGCGATGTTCACCAACCTAAATTTAAGACTTTTAAGATCTTTTAACACAACATTAAAATCTTTTTCAAGGCCATGCTGGCCACTGATTTGGACATGCAACTACAGACCATACTACAATTCTATTCTACAAGCCTCCAATTATAATTACAGACAATGTATTGGCATTTATATCACATTATTTTGGTACTTCTCAGTTGTATACATTAGTGATGCTTAATAATATAAAATAGACACAAAAATGCCATGGATTCCAATGTATGTAGCAGAAACATCATAAATTAATTCAAGTTACACTTTTAAAATAATGTGCACCTTATTCACACTTTTTTTTTACATATACAGCTGCTGCTCTTAATGTTGGCACCATGTCACAGTTCCAGCAGCATTTAACATATTTTGTACTTTTTTTTTTTTTGACACAACCAGCAACACATGCTGTTGTTTCTGCTTCTTGAGAGCATTGAGATGTCATGATGGTTCCATAGGGCCTAAATTACATCTGCTCCTGTGAGTCTCAGCTTCAACACCTCCATTATCGACATATATCTACTGTAATTAAGATTCAACATACTGTTAAATGCAGGTGACATACACTGCTCAAAAAAATAAAGGGAACACATAACCATTCCAATGTAAGTCCAAATCCATCACACTTCTGGGATATCAACCTGTCCAGTTAGGAAGCAACACTGATTGTGGATCAATTCAGCTGCTGTTGTGCAAATGGAACAGACAACAGGTGGAAGAAGACAACCCCTATAAAAGAATGGTTCTGCAGGTGGTGGCCACAGACCATGTCCCTGTCCTCATCCTTTCTAACTGACTTTAGGTCACTTTTGCATTTTGCCAGTGCCCTCACCACTAGAGGTAGCATGAGGCGGTGTCTGCAACCCATAGAAGTTGCTCAGGTAGTGCAGCTCATCCAGGATGGCACATCAATGTGCACTGTGGCAAGAAGGTTTGCTGTGTCTCCCAAAACAGTGTTTTTGGCAGATTTGCCATTGGCACCCTGTGCTCTTCATGGATGAGAGCAGGTTCACACTGAGCACATGTGACAGACGTGACAGAGTCTGGAGACACTGTGGAGAACGTTATGCTGCCTGCAACATCCTAAAGCATGACCAATTTGGCAAAGAGTCAGTGATGGTCTGGGGAAGAAGACCACACAGACCTCTATGTGCTAGCCAGAGGTGCCCTGACTGTCATTAGGTACTGGGATGAGATTCTCAGACCCATTGTAAGACCATATGCTGGTGCAGTGGGCCCTGTGTTTTTTCTGATGCATGACAATGCTAGGCCTTATGTGGCTGGAGTGTGTCAGCAGTTCCTGCATGATGAAGGCATTGAAGCTATGAACTGGCCTGCCCGTTCCCCAGACCTGAATCCAATCGAGCACCTCTGGGACATCATATCTTGTCGCACCACAGACTGCCCAAGAGTTGACTGATGCCCTGATCCAGGTCTGGGAGGAGATCCCTCAGGAGAACATCAGTCGTCTAATCAGGAGCATGCCCAGATCTTGTAGGGAGTGCATACAGGCACATGGAGGCTACACACACTACTGAGCCTCAATTTGAATTGTCTTGAGGAATTTCCACAGAAGTTGGATCAGCCTGTGATCTAACTTTTCCACTTTTATTTTAAGTATAATTCTGAATCCAGACTTTCATTGGATAATAATTTCCATTGATCATTCTTATGTTATTTTGTTCTCAACGCATTCCACTATGTAATGAATAAAGATTTCCAACTGGACGATTTCATTCATCGAGATCTAGGATGTGTTGTTTAAGTGTTCCCTTTTTTTTTTACAGTGTATTTGGTGCTCTAAACACAAAAATTGTCATGGGCTTTAGC
>OMLM01007509.1:64438-82175 GCA_900302695.1 Helostoma temminkii
AAAAAAGGGAACGCTTAAACAACACATCCTAGATCTCGATGAATGAAATCGTCCAGTTGGAAATCTTTATTCATTACATATGGAATGAATAAAGATTTCCAACTGGACGATTTCATTCATCGAGATCTAGGATGTGTTGTTTAAGTGTTCCCTTTTTTTTTTACAGTGTATTTGGTGCTCTAAACACAAAAATTGTCATGGGCTTTAGCTATCACTGTGAAGCCTGCTCCAACTATCACCAGGCCATATAGATGGTGGGGTGTTGTTCATTAGAATGTAAAGAAAAGCATGAGTGGAGAGACTGTAAAACAAGGTATGTCAAACTGTGAAAAAAGAAAGATGAGACATGGCAAGATAACTAGGAAAAGTGGCTTTTCGTAAGTGATGGAAAGATAATTTTTATCCATTCAAATGCTACTGTGACTCATCCTTTAGAGCACCCAAAAATAGCTTTCTCGCCAAATGCACACACAGTGTGTTTCTCCATTAATTCATTCTTTTCACCTCAAACAGTGAGCGACAAGTAGGGGCTGCGCAACAGATATAAGAAGAGTGACAGTAAAGTTGTGAGCATTGTACTGTACCTAGAAAAGTACACAGATGAATTAGGTCTAATAAATAGTTCAGTATCAAAATGTCACCATGTTCACTAATAGAGGTCTAGGGGAGCTGTTGCAGTTTTTCCTATATACTCCTCCAAAATTGACCCACTATCAATTGTCTCAACCAGCTTTCTGATCATATTTCCTCATGATCATTGTGTCACGCTTTTGTCACAATAACAATAGAAAAATGTTTAAGCTGTTGTTCCACATACAGAAACTATTTCCAGCCCAGAATCAATATCTGCTGCCACTATTACTGTTCTGCCTACAGAAAGGCTTTCAGTGTCGGAAAGTGTAAACACAAGTACAGTACTACGGTATGTGTATATATATATACAGTATACAACACAGTAATATGCGCTTTCAGTGTTTCTGTGTAATCACGCTGTTAGAAGCACTGAGGAAATTCAGAAATCTAGACATCATCTAAGTGATGTCATGCAAAGAGAGGCATGGTCCACCAGCGAAACTGATCAGCAAAGAAATAAAAGAGATGCAGGAAAAACAACAAAACAATGAATTACAGATAGGAAGAAGCTAAGAAACGTACTGATTTGTGGTTTAAAAGCAACATGTATGGCATGTTCTATGTGAATGGCACCTGGGCTGGCTATAAAAAAAAGAAATGTCTGGAAATAGCGTGGTGCTTTCACATTGCTTGTTCACACCTCCCACACTTCCTAGATGGAGGGTGCAAACATTGAAAGGAGACAAAACATATTAAGCACCTAAAAAGTGCAGAAACCTGAATTGGAGTGATTCGAGTTGGCAGCTTATTCGTGGGCAGAGGGAGCTCTGCCTCTACAGACTATTTATCCAAGGTTTATGGTTTACAAGACGTTCTGCTCAACCCTTAAGCCTTTCAGCTAAGAAATGAATTTAGGCCATGTCCACACCAGGGAGGATACATCTGATCCTTGAACATGTAAATCAGGTTTCTGGTATGTTGGCAAACATATTGTAGTCATTTTCTAAAAGCTGGCTATCACATCAAAACATTTAAATAAAAAAATATCTAACAGTGACAATGAAATGGTGTTTCACAGCAACTAGTATTAAAATCCTATAATCCTGTCATGAAATCATATCCTAGTCTTAATTCTATATGCAATTTCACATTTTTTCAGCAATAGCCTTTCAGTATACCATTTATATTGAGTACCCAAGTAAGTTCTACTGTTCGTGGTACTATTCCTAGACTGGATTCAAGTTGTCTTTACATGCGCAAGGGATTTCCAGTATAAAATTCATGACATAATGTCACTTATTTAATATGTTATCTCACTTATTGCCTCAATTTTGACTATTCACTTTTTAACAGCTATATCACAGCTGTAATAATTTACTGCTTATGCAGTTTGAACATTTCCAACTTGTGTTGCTTTGCATTAAAAGCACTGCTGAAACATGGCGGTCACAGAAAATACAGAGGAAAAATACATACCAAAAGTAATTTTAGCCATATTTTCATGGCCATTTTGGATATTGTATATTAAATAAATGAAGTGATAAAGAGCTGCACATTCTCACTTCACAGCAAGGTAACCAGCTGTTGGTACTGCACCGTGTTGTGCAATGATTCCCACTTCGCCAGTATGAAACCAGATCGTGGTTGCCTTATGAGTGAGTTCTTTATTAAAGCAAAGTGAGATTGTTTGATTGCACTGTAAACACCATTGTGACTCATTTGCTGCTGCCTGGTACTTCCCATTCTTACAGAACTTCTTATTAACATTAATAAGTCACAGCAACATATTAGCAATGTTATTAGAACCAAAAAGGACAAAATACACGTAAAGTACGAAGTGTAGTAATGTGGTTGAGCTATATTATGTACATTATGCACTTCTCTCTTCCTTTTTGGTCATGGTAAATTGGCTTTGTGTATTTTATTATATGATGTTACTTTAACAGTTGCAAAGCAAATATATTGGTACTTATCTATTTTAGAGCTTCTTTCTAATGCATAAATCTGTAAATTAGATTGAGAGGATGAGGATGAGAGGAGTGTCAAGAGGAAGAGGAAGAGTACTGTTGAGATTGCTGCTCGTATTATACAGAGGCAGAAAGCATTTATGTAGCAGAAATACTATGAATGTTCTGTTTTTTCAAAACTCCAGTTGCTCTGGTTGGTGGTTGAAAATAAATTGCTCAAAGGCACCCTGGGAAATGTAGTCCTTCTTCCTCTATTACACAAGCAGAGCTTTTATTGCATAGAAAAAGGAAGGTATGGCAATGCCAAACAGACAAGACTTCCTTTTACATTCTAACTAAACCGATGAGTAAAAGAGGAGGCATTTCTATGAACTACTTGCTTACTTTACTAAGCAAGTAGTTCATAGAAAGTAAACAACTATATTTGAGTTATTACCTATTTAAACAGGCCACAACTACAAGGCACTCATTTGAATTGAGTTAATAATGGAAGTTTTTCTTAGTATTTCAACTGTAGTTTCTCTGTATTTACCAACTATTCCACATGGTAAAATCCTATTACATTTCTATAATTTTCCATATGGTTATCAGGTAAATGCTTAGTAAATTGAGGAATGTAAAAGAAAGGGTTGCCCAGGAAAATTCACAAGTATTTGATGCTAGTGTTGTCACAACTGCTACTGTATTATGTATTCTTGTAGTCAACCTTTTTTAATAAATTCACTTTAGAGTGACAGTTGAATTTTTATATTTTTGAGTTGCTGATGTGTTTGGTATCAGGAGATCATCATCTTATAAGAGCTACAGTTATTTCAGCTATTTCTGATCTAACATTACAAAACATTTCCTAAAATTCTTACCTGGGTATTTTTAAAACCTAAAATAAGTCCTCATGTTTAAAAGCGTCTAATTTTTATAACCTCGGTTTCATAAAGGAGAGAAACACGATGGAGAGGCAGAAAGCAGATAAATATTTACTATATTTAATGGTGTCGATCTACTGAGAGGGAACATCCACTCTTTTGCTGTGAATACCTGGAAAATGACCTGTTGTGTTCACAGTATGCGGACTTTGTACAAGGGGGCTGGCAGGATACAGTCTGGGTAATGTCCGTGCAGGTTGAATCGCATGTTTGCGTTCACACATGCTCACCCGAGTAAACTCTGGAGAAAGTCCGGAGCATGTGTGAAAGCAGCCTGCTGCTAATGAAGAAACTGAATTGTTTCCATAGTGCAGTGTTGGTTGTCATATACATTCAGTGAGTGAGTATTCTCAGCTAAAGCTACATAATTTCAGTCTTTTTTGAAAATACTTCTCATTAGTTGCACTTTTTTATGTCATGTATTTTTCATGAAAACACCAACTGACTCTTTTAAACGACTTTTACAGAAATGTTCTGATTGTTATGTCAGCCTTATAATTTAATACATTTAAGAAGTTGAAAAATGTCCTCGATTTGGGTTGCGGCTTGTCATTAAGGGGTGATGGTGGGTCCCGAAGCCAGACCAGTTGAGAACCACTGATCCAAATCAAGAAGCTTGATACTGCAGAGCCAGAGAGAGAGGAGACACTGAACAGCTCCAGTGCATAGATAAACAAGCCAAGGAACTAAAGCCATCTGTGAGCCATAACAAGATGGTTTTGGTTAGTTACCACTACCTGATATGAAGAACAAGGGATGGTGCCATGTCTTCTACCATCCCTGACCAGCCTATCCGAGTGATCAACAAACCCCAAGTCTGTTATTTGTTGATGTTCACCTCTGAATGTGCTTACAACAAAATTACGCTGAGAAAGTTCTGAAAAAGCTGTGTCAAACCTTAATCTTCTAAATGTGTGTGGGGTGACTTAAATAAAAGCTGAACCTAGCCAACATCTTGTAGTGTGTGCCTTAACTAACTTTCAGGGTGCCAGGTTCTCGGATAAGTGGCACTCAACCCCTTCAGCCAAGTCCTCCATTTTGAAACAGTATGCATTTAATCTATTAGGCTGGCACAAAGTAGGAATGGGGGTTATGGGCAACTTTGTTGTGTGGGTACGTACGTGTGTGTGTGTGTGTGTGTAAAAGAGAGTTCGTATACCAGACCAGTAATGGCTGCTATTCACAACTGTAAGGCCTGTTCTTTCCACCATGCAACAGAGCAAGAAGATTGCCAAGGCAGCCAGCCTGTGCCTCCATGGTATGTAGACACTGTCGCTGCTATACACAAGAGGAGAGAGAGGGGGGAGGACTTAAATGTGTTTGTGTGTGAGAAAGAGTGATAAAGAGAAAGTTAGAGTCAGGGAGAGTTTACAGTACAATGTGCAGGAGACAACATTAACTGACCATCCATATACAGCAAAAACATCCCGTCACTAACTACTAACTAAAAGCCAGAAATAAATATGGCGTCATCAACAAACGTGCTGTGGTTGTGATAAGTGACAATGTCAGTGCACAGAGTAGTGTTGAAAATGAAGCACCAAAAGCTTGTATGTAATGGCTAAACTAATTTTGGTATTAAGTGCAAAAATATGATTTCAATTATATTTTTGCACAATTAATTTTGAAAATGTTATTAAGGAATATGTTAGCTTATATGTTTGGACAACATCTGATATTGGGGGAATTTCACTCCTTTTATAAAAAGAAGTTTTCTACATTAAATATTTTTTTATAGTTTTTTCAGTCATCTAATTTATGCACATCCAATGAAACTCATTTTTCAATCAATGCAGGTCAATACGTGTTGTATAAAATACAAATACAAAAAACACCGGTTTCTCTCATGCTCCTATGCTCATGACCACAATCTGAATTTTTATTTTACGCTTCAAGACTGTGTTACATACTCTGACCACTGCCAAATCCTGCTCAAACCACATCACTGTGCTTGTGCTTAAAAACATCCTGTGTAAGCACTGATGACTAAAGCTGGTGCTCTGCTAGCATGTAAACATATGTGAACAAAGTTTCAGTACTAAAACGCATTTATCATATCTGCATTAATATCAAAAGTGATACTCAGTCACTCACATACATGCTGCTCTGAATTTAAAGACCAATTCTAAAGCAGTACTTTACCAATGACAAAAAGAAACAATAAAATAGCAGTGTAACATCAAAGAGGTTGGGTGTTAATAAGACTCCAGTGACAATTTGTTGATACAGGCGGAGGAAGCACTCTGAGCCCTATCATTGCATGTCAGATGACAGTGCCAGGCTCCAAACCACTCATTAGAGTCATTATTTCAAGGAAGCGATGAGGCCTATGGCTCATATCCTTTCATTGCCATTATACCCTGTCACAGTACGGTGCAAGCAGACAAAGACAACTGTTGTCAACATGAAACGGAGTACAATCCAGAAAAAAAGTATGTCACAACAATCAAAACAGAAACCACAGAACAAATACCTGAACACATTTATGATGTGATATCTTCATTATCACAAATATTTGGCATCTGAATAAACTTTTCATTTATGCCATGTATGCCTATCAGCCAACTTTCACTGAAATGAATGGATGATTGGCTCAGTGCTTCTGTAATCAGTGCATCTTGTTTAAACTGAAATAAATTTCTCATCCTGGTATAGTTCAGCCAAGAGGCAGAGCAGCCTCTAAAGTAAACTCCCACAAAAAACACACACACATATGTGAAAATGCCAGGCTTAAGCAATCTTTCACTATTGCTACTGGCTATGGCAAAATGGCACTACATTATAAGGGGATCAATAATTACCTCTCAAACAGAGCGTGAAACAAAACAGGCTGAATAACCAGATAGAAATAAAAGCAAATCACAGGAGTAAGAAGCGTGACAATAAAAGGAGGATCTCCTTTTTCATACTTATATGTTCTAGAGCAACATGTTTTACTTATTTTGATGCGTAAATCTGTTAATTAGACAAGAGCCTTGTCAAGACTTGTGTGAAGCAGAGCTCCTGCATAGTGTGCAACACTAGGAGCTGCAGTTGGATTTGCAGGGTTGATGGCTTCCCTGTCTGGGTGTCAAGCATGTACCGTGTACATCCAAACATCCACAAATCCCTCAGGCGCCTTTTGAGAGGCAAAAGAATCTGGTAAAGGAACTGGTAGAGGGAAACAGGAGTGGAGGTTAGGGGGAGGAGAGGTGGGTGGAAGAGAGAGATATAGAGAGTATGTAATAGGCAGCAAGAATCAATGGGTACCCCCAGTGCAAATAAAAGCCATGACATCATCGTATGGCAACAAGCAAGGAGTGGGGAGGTGAGGAGATGGGGGGAGAGGGAGAGAGAGAGAGAGAGAGAGAGAGAGAGAGAGAGAGAGAGAGGAAGAAGTGAGAGACGAGAGCACCCACAGTCACCCATTCTGCCTCTCGGGGCCCATCCTCTGAAATGGATAAGAGCTGAACAATACACTCTCAATGAATGAGATCCCAAATCCCACAGGAGAAAAACAAATCACCAGTGGGAAAGGGGGAGGGCAAGGGAAGGTGGAGAAAGAGACAGAGAGAGATGGAGGGAGAAAGGGAGACCCTTAAAAAGATGTGCACACAAAGCAACAAAGCATCTTGGGGCATGTAGAGCAAGGCAAGTAGAGACTGAAACAAAGCTGTCTTTGTCCTTCGTGGCTGGTGGGTGGCTTGGTGTGAAGGATTTGAACTTGATAGCATTTACACCACAGCTCTCCAATATATTGATCGGGTCATGTAATCCCTCAAATGATAAATGAAAAGGTTGGATCTAGCATGTAGGAGGTAGGAACAGGGTTTTATGTAACTTGCCAAGGGAGCTTTGAGTTGCGTTCAAAGTTTGGCCTGCTCCTCGTGATGCCATTTTGACTGAGACACGTGAGGCAGGGAGGGATGTTAGGGGAGCCTCTGATCACAGCACCTCCTTTCAGAAGTCAAAATGGCATGTTTAATTGCATTCCTCATCACATAGTGTTAATAAATAAAGCCACAGCCTTCTCTTGGAAGGCTCAATATGTGTGTGTATGTGTTGTTGTGTGCTTTCAAACAAAGAGCGTCCGTTCCTCCGTGATTACAGCACTGGCGCTGTAAGGCAGAACAGAGAAAATAAATTAGAATCACAAGAAGGAAAGTCTTTCATGTCTGATGCTTTGATAACACAAACAAGCAGGTTTCCATAAACTAGAATTAGTTGGCTCATAATTTGGAGCTAGCTGGGGACAACTTGACACAGAAATTTCAAACAATGGAAGATTCGCTCATGAATAAGTCACAAACAAGAGACAGAACCGGATTGTGACATTTATTTTTGAGATCACTAAAAAATAAAGATGCTAGAGAAAAGGATGTGTGCATGTGTGTTGAGGAAGAATAATGCAAATGTGAAAGTGTCAAAGATGCTGCTAGATTGATCTAGCAGAAATATTCAGAAGCACTTGTGTATGAATGAGCACAATTAACAGCAGGGCTGCTATAAAGCTCAGAGACACTCATCACTCATGACAAATTTAAAAGATGCAGCTGGAGCTATTCTTTAAGTCACACATTTACTGAAGGATTTTGGCTCTTGCTACTCTGGCACTATATTTACCAAGAGAAGTAGTTCTGAGGAAAAAATACATACATTATTGTCTTTTCAATAGATACGAGGAATAACCAGCTGACAAACTGCGTTTCAGCATAATGAGTTTGGTCATTTTTTTAATTTGATTTGGATTAAAAAGGCAGATATAGTGGGGTGTAAAGGAAAATGTGACAATAACCAGAGAACAAGCCTCTCAGTCAAAAGAAATTTGCATACTAAAATTACCCAGAGCCAAACACTGTATTGCCACCAGCTCAGAGGTGCTGATTCTGATCTCTAACTTCTGATCTCCTGGTTGAAGGAGGAAGTAAGTCCACTATTAATCAAATGTCATTTAATTATTATTTAATTACTTATTGTCGATTGGTTTTCTGTCAATCAACTGAACATGAACATCTTTATAAAAATGGCGGTACAGTGGTGTAGTGGTTAGCACTGTCAACTTGCACCATCCAGAGACATGCAAACATGAAGTCAGGTTAACTGGTGACACTAATACTCTATGTATCAGCCATGATGGACTAGCGACCTGTCCAGTGACAGCTGGGATAGGATCCAGCATTCCCACAACCCGTGTGAGAAAAAGCATTTAATGGAAAAGTTATTAAAAGTCATTTGTAAGTTCAAAATCAACTACTTCAGTGTTGTATCAAGTTAAGCTGAAGTTCCTGATCTGTGACTGAATGTTTAAGAGCTACAGGACAATTTATTTAGTACATTTTCCCTTTTGCGGATTGAAGCTGCATGTAAAAGTGACATTAGCTCACTAGCTCTTACCACGTGTCTTGAAAACCAAGCGTGTTCACAATAAATATTGAAATCTGTGGTGGATGCCTTGCAAGTGGATGTTCTGTATTATAAATGTCACTGTACCCTTGGTCGACAGAGCAGTGGCTCATTCTAATGCCACAGGACAGAGACACAGAGGCAAAGAGAGACACCACAAAAGGCAAGGGATTTCAACTCTCAGACTCATTAAAACGAAATCAGAGAGCCTGCTTGCATGTTTATGAATAGAAAGGGAGATGGAAACTGTGGAGAAAGTGGGATAAAATGATAGTGGTAGTGGGAAGCAAAAGAACAGAACAGAGAGCAAGAGAGAGAAAGCAAGACTTTCTTGCAGTCAGTCTCTGTTTCAAAATATGTATCAATTGAAGGGTAGCCCCCAAAAAGTAGGAAAAACATTTTCTGCTTCTTATATTTTTGGAGGTCTTGGAGTTTTGCCGTAAAATACTGGATCATTTCACCCTCTTCAGGCCTCTACAAAGATTATAAATCACTGTGCTTATGGTGCTCACTGATACAGTAGCAGAAATGTGTAACCTTTATGAACAGTCATGAGTTGACTTTTACATCTTGTTTACAGATCAAAAAGTTTGGGAACCACTGAGCTAGATAACTTCTTTTTCAGCGCTGGTATTGTTGCCTGGGATGTGGGATGCCTGACTGTTCTATATTTCTGGAACCAGGGAGCTCTTTTAATGTCAGATCGATGACGGTGCCCATGTTCATACCTGCCTTCCCCCCAGCACATGATTATCAATGCAAGTGAGCAGCTTTTTATTAAAACATATACAAAGTGCCAGCTGCTTTAAGTACTTCTAAGAATATGACATCCAGGTATTGAAAGGCATCATTTCTCCTTTAGACAGAACTGGTGCTTTTCCACCTTTCATATACATATACAGTACTATTCCTAGAGATTGAATTGAATTGAATCTGTTCTGCTCTTGCTTCTCTTGGTTCTGTGAGCAACTATTTTAAATATGACCAGGAAATACTTACCTCAATCATATATTTCATGATTTACCTACATCTCTGTTCTGTGTGTTTTGTATTTTGTACTCAATACAATACTCAAGAACAATTTGATCACTGGGTATCAGAAATACAT
This sequence comes from Helostoma temminkii, assembly GCA_900302695.1. Lineage (NCBI taxonomy): Eukaryota > Metazoa > Chordata > Actinopteri > Anabantiformes > Helostomatidae > Helostoma > Helostoma temminkii. Next base: position 74,392 of record OMLM01007509.1, read on the forward strand.
GGAAAATCATCCACTCATTCAGGTTTTCTCTACTCAAACCTGTTCATTGTAGAATGAACATGCTGTGTGATTTTTGGCAACACATAAATCCATGAAAACAATAATTTTCCCTTTTTTTATTATTTTTTTTATCAGTTTGTTTCCTGCATAATCCTTGTGTGGCATATTTTGAAGTCTCTTAAGCAAGACACGCTGGGCATGAAAATGAAGGAGACACTCAGCAACTTAAAAAATAATGGAAAAGAGGACATGTACACATATGAGCAGCCAAAAAAAGGAAGCACGTAAGCACCAGGTATTGGGCAGAAAGCCACCGACTGCTGTTTTTAGATGCTTCTTTTCAAGCACAGCTTTATTCCACAAAGACCAAACCTCTACGGACAGCACAACTCAGTTAATATTGGTGGATTGTGTACTTCTATTTATTTATGTCTGTGCAGCTAAAGAACTAAATCTATCTGCAGCCTATATAGTGCGCTTACCAAAAACACTCTTAAAATAAAAATAACAGCACAAATTTTTGCTTTTTTGTGTTTTGATTAATGGGAAACTGGATCAAACCATTAATAACCATGACTCCCTGAAATAAAGAATAATCCCATACGTATCTCTATTAATATTTACTTTACTGACAGTGAGTTTAATGGTAAATTTACTCAAATCCTCTCCTCTCCTCCCCACGTGTCATTTTTGTTGACATCTTCTTGTCCTTTAATTCATCTTCTTCCTCTCCCAGGGTTATCCTTCTGTTGTCTTTCTCCTGTTCTGATCTTCTTTCCTCTATTCTTTGTCCTTCCTATCACCTTCTACTGCATCCCTATCTCTTTCCTTGTATCTCATGCTTAGATCCTGTTTCTTAACCTTCTTTGTCTTCTGACAGCAGATCACTTAAGTCTTTTTCTGTCTCTGATGTTTCTCCTTTGGGATAACAAACAAGCTAAGCAACAGGTCTCATGTCATGCCTACACTGACTGAGACCATTACCCGCCCTTGCAGGAATAAACTAGAGATCACTCTTGAAACATTAAGGCAAAGATGTAAGGACATGCAGCATTTCACAGTTTTCATGTGGGAAACAGCAGTTTTCCATGGAATGTGAAACAGAGGCTCCCCTGGATGAGGGGGACCACATGGGGGAAGCAGAACCTGTGATCTATCTCTGATTTCAATAGTATATATATTCTGAGTCAATGGTGTATGGAGGCACAAGAGGAAAATATTATGAAAAAAAATTCCCTGACAGTAATTATTTCAATGAAAACAGTAACCAAACGTATCCTAAAAAACTGTACATTTCTCCAAAGATGTCTCCTAACATCTCATCCACTGTACTGCTGATGTACTGCACGTCACATATTGTTTGGTGAAGGAGATGTGAAGCTCCCTGGCAGTCTCTCTCCTCCTCAGGGAGAGTGCTAATGAAGCAGGAGGCCGGTCAGATGGGAAAGTCTCTACCTCTCCACTTGGGTTCCAAGCAATCAATAATATACAGACGGCCATGGTCTTCCTTTCTTTCTCATTTTTTTCCTTTATGCTCTATATTTTCATTTTTTTTCACCCTATGGTCTTCTATACGTATTTTCACCTCCATGCCTGCCACCTGTAATTTCTCCAACTGGCAGTTTTGCCCGATCTCTTTCCCTCTCCTGTAAAAAGTTAGCGGTGAGGGTGTTATAAATGTGTGCGGTAATTAGTATGACTCTTGCAACTGAATTTCATTTCTATTTGCAACTAAATCACTTCTCAGTCACTGCAGTGTTTTGACATAGCAGAAGTTGCGTAGAGCAAATCTCAGAGAGTTTGGAAGAAATCAAACTTACTGTCAGGAACCTCTCACAAAACACAGATAGAAAATTTAAAAAGCCTGCACACTCAAACTGCCTTAGCACAAAGTTAAAGGAGGTATCCTCTCCATCTCTCAGATGCTTTACTGCCCGGGGGACAAGTTCTAACTTGTGAGACGACAGTGCCCCCTGCAGCTCACCAGAGGATATGTACCATAGCAATACAGAAGTTTTACCCTCAACACTTTTAACCAGCCTTGTTTTAGCCCCCCAGCTATCTCTCCTCCCACAAGGGGAATTGTGTAAGTGGATTTAAATAAATTAATGCATCTTTTGATAGCCAGGGGAAAACACTGCAGAAAATTATCCAAAGAAAAAAAAAATTCTGCTATTGCGTTCACAAAGATAAAGAAAAACCTATATTTTCTTTAGCTTTCGCCTATGGGCCTGCATTTAATATGGCAGCGATATGAATATGTCATGCCTAATTCCATATTTAGGCTGAGCCGGCATTCCTGAGGGACTGAACACAAAGCAGTGTACAATAAAGACACTTGACTAGTCAGCTGGAACAACACTATCCAGACTCGGCGGATAATCAATCCCACAATTTTGTGACAGAATGTGCCTGAAGCCCATAACCAAAATTTTTTGTATCCATGTCAACACAGCAATCATTTGCAGCTTTTGCAATCTGCAGAATATATTTCAAAGAACATTAACATCATTTAATCATCCCATTCTCACTAATTAAGCATGTGCTCATATATGAGGTTGTTAGAAAAAACAAAACATGAAGCCTAGCTATTTCAAACTAATCACAAATACGAAAGGTTGAAAAACATTCAAAGTGAAACAGAAACAGCCTTCTGCTACAACTGGAGAGCAATCCTTCTCCCAGTGGAAAAGAAAGGAATGAGTGAGGCTCATGAGGCAATTGGCTATTAGAGTAACTACACAGAATTAACTAATTGGCATCCAAACAAACTCTACTGAATATAAATGAATGGAAACAGGTGAACACTCAAGTGGAAAATCTAAAGGCACAACTAGCGTTGTGTTTCTTAGTGTATCCCTTCATAAATACTTATATTTAGGGATAAGCCTCATTAGGGTGCTGCATGAGAATCCTTAATGTATTACATTATACTTAATGTTATACTTATGCATTGACACTAATTTTCAAATGTAAAGTATTGTGAGCATTACAACGACAAAGAAAGCAAGCATAAATCATAATCATTACTAATGACGTCAACAAGGCAGACATCTACCATTAATCTGACACATATTGTACAACAAGCCTGTACTGTGTATAAATAGATACAGTTCGATGCGAGTTACGATACAACCCTCTAATAAATGCACATATACAGTCCAATTCCATCTACAGAAAGAGGCTCACTAGAGAACAAAGAGACCCTGGAGGTTTCAGATAACAAGCTCCCTGATCTCTGGTCTTTACACTACAGTTACTCTGGAGCCACATGCACATGTACCTCTGGGTCAAGACAGACACCAGTGGGATTACCATCTATTAGCACAGAAACCAGGACAGATTGGAGATGCTTCTCATTTGGCACAGAAGAGTCATCTGATTACAGAGAATTTTTAGTAGGAATACGTGTGCTTACAATGAGTAAGTAAATATATAAGAAAAGCAGAGCAAGAACACATAATGACTGACGTATAAGAAGTGTATGTATGCATACTGTGTGTGTGCTGATACCTCAGAGTCTTCATTGCGAAGCCCCAGTTGGAGGACAGCATTGGGAGATTTCTGTCTGGCTTGGCTGGACTGGGCCATCTGCAGGTTCAACTGCCAGCCAACATACTCCAGCTGAAATACACAAACACAGCCGTTCTTAAACTGCCCAAGACATATTTAAGATTTAGTTAAATTTCAGAATAACAGTAAGACAGTTTGATTCCTACATTAAATACTGCATATATATTTATATATGTATAGTGGTTCTTTTTCATAATTCTGTTCTTGCTGTTTGACCTTTCACTGTTCACTTAATTATTTTTGTTTATATATTTAAAATAAAAAATCTGAAAATACTGGTGACTGAACTTTTTGAACTTTCCTTTGAAACTTAGAGATATAATTTGGATGCGTTCTAGAGCTGCAGCTAATTATTTTTTCATTATTGATTAATTTCAAAACCCAAGAGCAGCCACACACTGATCGATTGCTCCCAAAATGGCAGCACAAATATGATGTCTGGTTTGTATGTCGTGTCTATACTCAATGACGCACATCATAGCTAGATGACTCACAAGCAACCGTCATGGTGTTAACAACTCTATAGAGGTCAAATGCCTTTCAGATGAGAAGCAAAACGTCCTCAAAAACCTCAAGTACAGTTGTTAACTAATTGAACTTCTGGGAAACCATGACTTCACTGAGATGACTGATAGTGTCTATACATCCAGAACATTTTCTTCCTCAACCTCTGCTCCTAGAGGAAAGGAGAGCGGCAGCTGGTTTAAGATTGTTTTGGCTTCTAGTCAACACACCTGAGGGTGGTAACGGAAAGTGCATATACTACCATTAGGCATTACTGATTAATCTGCAAATATTTTAACAATTAATTGTGCTGCATTACACTGAAAGTGTGAAACCAGTTCACATTTAATTAGTTAACATACTTTCAGTATATTTCAGCATTTTTTTTCAATAATAACTATTTCATTAAGTTGTTAGTGGGATTCACCTATAGCCTCTATTATTACTACTGTCAATGTATTATTGCACGTTTGAATATTTATTCGTGATTAATCTTCCCAGATTTAATTGATCTTCCTTCCAGGATGCAGGTTATCAGATTTTATATTCCTGACTTTTCTTAACACATCCAGCTATGGAAAAAAAAATCATTGATTCTAGTCAGGCAAAAAACCTTGCACTGTCTCCTGACACCAACCCCACGAATTCACCACCTGCCTGGCTGATTTACTGAGAGATACTTCATCAGTTACCTGTAGCAGCATGATAGATTAGCAGCACTGAGTCAAGGCAGGGCAGTTAAGTGTTTTATGATGCAGCAAGAGGCCATAATAATAAACCATGCATGACTTATTGGTACAGGTGTGAGGTGGAGAGAGGCCTGGGCCGCATTATTCACAAATCAGACAACAACCACATTAGCATGAATAAACACCACAACTCTGTGAAGTGTTACTTATTTTACTTTCAGTATATGCTGAAGTCACTGAATAAAACTAATTCAGTGGAATATATAAATATGCTTTTAATTTTATGGAATACACAAATAAGTAAATAAATGACTATTAGTAAAACCATATAGAACAATAACTTGTCAAAACACTGTATGTTAATATTTTTGTAGATGTGTTGTCTGGCTCTTATTATAAAAGGAACTGTAATGAAAGTAATCCTGGCAGTTCAGTACAGACAAAGACAAATGTCTGTAAACAGCAACATTCATTAAAACAGCAACTGGGCAGGCAAATCGCCCGATGGGCAGTGACCAAGACACAGACTAACTAGGACGTCCTGTTTTTATACACGGATTAATTTAAAAACAAATGTTATCAGGGTAATGAGCTTCATATTGTTCATGTTTGGTTATACGAGCATGTAAAACTGTTTATTTGTGTGTGGATTGAAATTGCATTTGAGAACACCACAAATTACTTACAAATCATCAAATCATCACATACATTTATAAGTCTTGGTTATATTTTTGGACCATGTAACACAAATTTGTCACCAACATATATACACCAAATATAAATCATGAATCTGATGAATGTTTTTTTAGTTTATTATTTTGCATTTAAAAATGCCACAATATAGTGGGAAAATCATTTCCCACAGACGAACCTAACACTTGTGGGTTTTAAAGCTGATAAACAGTCCAAAACCTACAGAAAAAAGGGCATAAAATCTTTACATTCGATGAGCAAATGCAAATGTCTTGCTTAAAAATGACATATTAAATGTTCTGCTCTGCTAATGGATTAATCGACTTATAGTGTTTAACTGATAATGTTACTGGGAGGACAATGGGTGAGAATTTGACATATCAGAGTACGCTGCTTTCTGTTCAGTAGAAAAAGTGGATGAGAAAACAGACACACGTCAGTTAAAGTCTCTTCTGTGACTCCAATATTGCCCTAAGTCAAAGCAGTAGCAGAGGTCGACTTGAGGATCACTGCTGTCGCAGCCTTTTGCTGGCAGCATGTCATCGAGGAGAGAAAGAATGACTTGTGAGACGCAGGCAGGTGAGGTATCTATGCGTACAACAGCAGCATAATGTGACTGATGCGTACATGCTGCTTATTTATTCTGTGTTGGATCTTAATTCCCTTGACTTTGAAAGGAATGCTGTTTGAAGTGTCATTTCATAATCAAGTTATGCTAAGATAAATGTATTAAAATTGATGTGACAACTCATTTGAGCTGTGAAAGAATTCTTTGTTATCCAAACAGCAGGAAAAGCAGGTCATTCTTAATACTTAATACGAAGTCTGATGCCGATTCCTAATTTGGAAAAAATGCTGTTCAGTTCGAAGGACTAAAACAGTGTGAAAAATCTGGTTTAATTACTCAGTGTCTGGGAGTGAATAAATCTTACACTTAGGTTAAAACCTGGAAACATTTAGTGCTGAAAAACAATCTGATTGTGACAAGGAAAAAAATGAACTTATTTCTTAGCCTTACCTTCCTTGGGGCAAAGATATTTTGTTTCAGCTTCTCTACCAACTCAGGCCCAGCAGTGGCCCAGATTTGAGAAAAAACCTCAGCTTTGTCTGGGTTTAGATGAACAGCCTCCAGCTGCTGCTGCAGAGAGGCCGGCTTCACATTATGATACACTGCCTACAGACAACAGGAGAGATGGGTTAGAGTAATTACTGCACAATGAAACTACTACTAACTATGCTTTACAGACCCACTCTCTTAGAGTCTTACCCCTATTTACCTTAAACATTTAACACCGCCACGATAGATTAACAAAGCAACAGTGACCCCAGCTGGAGAAACTGAGAAATCACAGTGTGATCCACACAGAGACACAAGCAGTTACTGTTGATAATAACAGTGACTTTATAGCACTGTTTTGTTTTTTCTTTCTGTCTTTCTAAATGTAACTGAATAGAAATGCACTGATTCAACATATATAAATGGATTTGGATTTTTTTCTCAGCTGCTCTTCTTCATCACAGCTAACACTTACTTATAAAATAAGCCATATTCTGGAATACAAGATATCTCACAAAAGAAATCCCACTGTAGGAAAATACTTGTTCACAAATTACACAAAAACCTTTTAATGAAGTTAGAGGGTGATAGGTGACTTCACTCACCTGCTCTAGTATGAAGGCAGATGTTTCCAGGACCAGATGGAGAGCCTGTTTATCCAATGAAAGTGCACCTTCAAGTTTCTGTTCCTCTTCTTCACTGAATGTTCGCTCACCCTGAGCAGAAAGCATAATTTACTGTGTTGATGTAAAAAGAATCTCATAGGATCATTGTATTGAAAAAAAAATAAGTTTCTGATTGTTAAAAATACTAGACTAAAATGCAATTAAAACATGAAATCATAATACATTTCTAATCATCCATGCGGGACAACGACTCCCACCCCCTGTACGACGCAGTGTCATCTCTGAGCAGCTCCTTCAGTGACAGACTTTTACATCCTAAATGTCTGAAGGAGCGATATTGAAGGTCTTTTATCCCTGCTGCTGTCAGACTTTACAACCAGAACTGCTCCCAGTGAACCATTATCACCATCAATCACTATTAGTCACTTTAAAAACTGTTTTTGTTTTCTTTTTCTCTTGAAACTGTGAAATTACGACTCATGGTGCAACTGCTTGTGTGATTGTGTACTTCTGTAATATATTTTCTTTTTCCTCTTACTCTTATAATTATTTGTATTTTTGATATTCTTTTTGTAACCTGTGCTGCTGTAACACGGAAATTTCCCCACTGCGGGACGAATAAAGGTTTATCTTATCTTATCT
>OMLM01007510.1:0-31146 GCA_900302695.1 Helostoma temminkii
GCTTAGAAATAAATCTCTCCGTCCTTTAATCGTGTTCGGTTCTCTCAGTGTAGAACTGGTAATTTCCTCGATTTCAACGGGAAACTCCTGAAACAATGAGAGAGAGAGAGAGAGAGAGAGAGAGAGAGAGAGAGAGAGAGAGAGAGAGAGTTTCATCCGCCCCTTCAGACAACACAGCCAAAGATCTGTACTGCTGTGCTTCCACCGGACACCACCTGTACCAGTACCACTGTGGTAACTAGTTGCAATGTTGAATCCTTGGCTCATATCTAAAAACTAGAAGTCAGAGAGTTTTAAAACCCTCTGTATGTTTGTGAATGTGTGGAAAGGGGAAAGATCAGCGGGGCACAGAGTTCACAGCCACTACAGAAAGTTACTGTGATGTCAAGCTCTGCCAAATGTCGCACTAACAGACACATTAAACATCATCATAAGCACATCGCATCGGTAGATTTGCATGAGAATAAAAAACATTTCAGTTCAGTGACTGAATTGACTGCGGCTCTGCTGCCACCTGGTGGCTACAACATTATAATAAAACATTCCACAGGCCGTGGTGGCTCAGAAATAATTGTGCCCCATGGATGTGTGTAATAGAAGGTTCTATCTGGATGAGCACTGAATCATTTTTAACAGAGGCCTGTCTGAACACATGCAAGTGTATAAAATACTAGAAGTCACACGTTTGGTGCTAGAAACCTGTCTCTCTCGCATGGTGCTAATTTAAATTTGTATTTATCCCTGTGACAAATGTGGAAATCAAGTAAGACTTTATTTTAAATTGACCTCATTAGTATTGATAAGTGGTATATCAGCATATAATAGGGCATATAATGCACTGCAACCAGATGATGATGAATGAGATCGTTATAAATGTAACTTATAACTTCTTTAAAAGCTTGTGTGTTTATGTTAATAACTAATCTCACTTATGAATCATTCATACAGTAACTGTACGATAAATGACAGTAAGCTATGCTGCACTCTTATAAAATATGTCTTCATTGGCGATTGTAGCTATTATTGTTGGCAAATGCTGTTAATAAAGACTAGTGCAGAAAGGAAACTTCCTGACGTACTGTACAGTACAGTTGCAGCTCTTTCCCTTTACTTTAATCGTTTCAGTGACGGAACAAGAGTATTTTTAATAATCAGCTTTCCATAATCCTTTAAGAAATCTTTTATTTCCACGTTTCATTGCGTCTATACGTGTTTTGATTATACGTGTCAAAGTGCAGCCGGACTCACACAGTGTCAAACTTACAAGCCATGGCTTTCACGGAGACAGTGGATTTTCAGCCGCATTACAAAAGTGCACAGGTTTCACAGGTTGCGTCCGACCAGGGGCGCTGTTGAGATTTTTTTCAAAAGGACTTAGTTGAGTAAAATTGACATACGTTTTTTAAAGTCAGTCGCTCGACATCGGTGAGAGTTAAACACTGAGGAGACAAGAGGAACCAAATTAGCGACCAGCTGGTGCTAAAATGTCTCAGCGGGTAGGTCTGGAGTGATGCTGTTGATGTTGAACTTGAACATCAGAGTGATAGTTTTTATTGCTGCTTTGTTTTCTTATTTTATAGCTGTACGATGAAGAAGTGACCGCGTTAAGTTCTGCACAAAAAACTACCGGAGAACAGAGAAGTTCCCAGATATATGCATCTTTCAATTTCATCAATTCCATCATAGGATCCGGAATAATAGGTAAATATTCACTCTATAATTAAAGTAGCCTGCACTATAGTTTAGTGACTAATGAACAGTTAAAGTAAATGTGAATAATAAACCACAGCTAATACCGGATTTAAAGCTCTTAATTATAAAATAACGGAGTTGCTGTTTTATGTTCAACAGGGGAATCTTTGATAAAGTTCATTCCCTGCAGTGTTAAACCCTCAGTGTCATATGACTAGCGCCTGTTAACCCCATTCACCCCTTAACTCCTTCATCCTCAAGCATTGCTTGAGGCATTATGCATACTTCATTAAACATGCCTCCAGCAGCAACATGTGATGGCTGTTTTCATACTTCTTTCACGCAATGCAGTTATAATGTATCCTTAGAAATTATTTATTAAGTTTTGCATTTACATATACACATAAAACATGGAACAAGTGAGCATCCCCTCCTTAACTTGAACTTGTGTTGTCTGCTTATTTAATATGTTCTTTCTATGTATTTCTATATATTTTCCATTATTCATCAAGTGAGGTCTTTTTTTTTTTTAAACAGGTTTACCATATGCATTGAACCAGGCAGGGCTCCCTTTGGGACTTCTGCTTTTGATAATTGTTGCATTCATCACTGGTGGGTATATCCAAAGTGTTATCAAAAATGCAGACATGAATTTATCTAATGAACCAACCCAATAACATTATATTTGCATTTCACGGCAGACTATTCAATCATCCTTTTAATTAAAGGAGGCAACTTGTCAGGGACAAACAGTTATCAGTCACTGGTGAAAAGCACATTTGGTTTCCCTGGATTTCTGATTTTATCTGCACTGCAGTTCCTTTATCCTTTCATTGGTAAGTTATTTAAAATTAGTAGTTCAATCTAAGGGTGTATATTATATTATTTTAGGACTTGTGACATGTAATTTCTAGTGTGATCTTATATGTATAATAAATAATCACATTCTTATTCTATTAAAGTTTAGCTGGTTTTGCTTTATGCCTTTTCATTGCTGACATAGACATAAAAATTGTTGCTGATTATTTTGAATGATGGTTCACATCTGTTTTCTTCCTCAGCTATGATTAGCTACAACATCACGATTGGGGACACACTGACCAAAGTATTTCAGAGAATACCAGGAGGTTTGCTGTGTATTGTTTATTTGAGAAAAAAGCCAAACAGCACCTACATTAAAATATATAATGTACAGATCCAGTGTAGTGACAGTATTTGCATACAAACAAGTATATGTTGTCATGTATTGTGTTTGCAGTTGGTCCAGACCACATACTCGCAGAGCGTCACTTTGTGATTTTGCTGTCAACCCTTGCATTAACACTACCTCTCTCACTTTATCGAAACATAGAGAAACTTGGGAAGGTAAGGCTGATTATTATACAGTTGACAGTGTCATGTAGTCATTTCATATCTGCCTGTACAGTAAAACATCTGTGTCACCAGGTTTCCTTTCTGTCAATGGTGCTGACACTTATCATCCTCATCATTGCAATCATCAGAGCACCTACCCTAGCAACCCAAATGTATGAATGAATATTCTGCCATTTGCAGACATAATGATACTTTTTATGTTTTCTTCGATGACTAAATATGAATATCACTCTCTAGTCTTCCTACAGAGAATGCATGGGCATTTGCAAAGAGAAATGCAATTCAGGCAGTTGGTGTTATGTCTTTTGGTGAGTTTGTCTTCTGCTGCTGCTGCTGCTGCTGCTGCTGCTGATAGAGATTACTTAAATATTTCATTACTCAAATATTTGAAGTACTTTAGATGTATTTCCATAGATTCAGGTAGAAAAAGTAGCTGTACATGTTTTGACTGCACCATGGGACATCCAATAGGTCCAGTATAAAAGATGCATTAATCAGAATAAAGCCCTTCAAAAGGTCAATTATTTTAACTTTATGTGCTTAAATTATAATGACATACTTCTGATAGGAACTGATGCTGCTATTGTTTTAACCACCAAATGTAACCATGATCCTCTGGTAGGTAGGAGATGAATAGATGTGTGCTTGTTTGTTGATAATACTACTGCTAGAAGCCAGAAATGTTCAGAAATGATCAGTTTTAAGGACACTGTTTTGGTTTTACATTGATCATACATAATGTCATCACAGAAGATTTTTATGGAAACAAGCCATGATAGGGCTCACAAAGCATTTTGTTCGATTTGGTTCAGTTGGGTGGAGACCAAAAACAGAGCTAAAATGCATCATTAATGGATGTACATCCACTAGGAGACCAAAAACATTATTCCACAGGCTGCTATATCTTCCAGGGATTTAAGTATGCAATTTCAATTATCAGAAAAACTAAACAAAAAAACTAAAGAAAACAACAACATGTAATTCAGATAGAATACAATAAGGTTTCCTAATTTGATTAAGACACTGTACAAGGTCTTTACACACATTGCTGTGAAAACTACGGAACTGCACTGTGATGGCTACTTTTGCTACTGTAGAAAGAGAAGATGTACATGTTCTCAGGAAAATACAATGTTTGTGCTTTTGTATAAAGTAAGGCACAACTGGCTGTCAAATTTAGTGACATGAAATGCTGTGTGGTTTCTAAATAGAAAAATACTTTTCATCTTATTCTGTATTTTAATGTGACTCTGCTCCTGTGTGTCTCTTTAGCCTTTATATGCCACCACAACAGCTTTCTTATCTATAGCTCCTTGGACCAGCCCACACTAGCTAACTGGTCTCGAATCACCCACGGCTCAGTTGGCTCTGCACTTATAATTTGTGCTGCATTTGCTGTTGCTGGCTACACCACCTTCACTGGCTACACACAAGGTAACAAAATGTAGAACTAACACAAGTTTACATACATAAGACAGAAAGCAATGATTTGCAAATCACTAAAAAACTTCTTTTTGGTTGTAAATAGTATAAACACAACATATTGAATGTTGAAAATTGTCTTTTTAAAAATATATGCTAGAATATTATTCAATTTAGTGACGGCAAGTGTGAATGGGGCAACAAAAGACTAGAAAGTTATGTGACGCAAAACAAACAAACAACAACAACAACAAAAGTATTATTACAGGGTATAAAAAGGGAATCTCAGAGAGGCTGAGTTTTTTCAGGAATAAGGATGGACTGAGGTTCACCACTCTTTAAAAAAGCATGGGCAAATAGTTTGAGATCAAATCACAAATAATCACTTTCATATTCAGTACATAATCTCATTAAGAGAATATTGAGGAATCTCTGCATGCAAGAGACAGAGACAAAGCCAAAGACCCAAACGGAATGGCCCTGAGGTCTGTAGTGGAAATCTCTGCACGGCCTCAGGAACATTGGAGCCTTTACTGGGCCAGAGCTTACTTAAGAAGGACCAAGGTGAAGTGGAAAACTGTCCAGTGGTCTGACAAGCCAAAATTTAAAATTCTTTTTGGAAACTGTGGACATTGCATCCTCCAGCACACATCTCAAAAAACAGCCTCTGCAATGGTGCATTAGTGCAAGATGATGCTAAACCACATTTTACACCAATGGCAACATCATGGCTCTTGTATATCAAGCAAACGCTTACATGTACCAACTTTTCTGACCATATATTAACAATATGAAAAAATCACATTCACTTGATATCTTGTCTTTGTGTTATTTTCAAGTATGGACTAAATGATTTGTCATTACTGTTTTTTTTATACATTTTATATTTAAAGCTATGTTATGTCATTTCTTTGTGACAGTATGACATATTTTGACCTAAAATTTAAACTTTTCAGGAGACATATTTGAGAACTACTGCAGAAATGATAACCTGGCAACATTTGGTCGCTTCTGTTTCGGACTGAGCATAATAACCACATTTCCACTGGAGTGTTTTGTTACACGGGAGGTAAGTAATATGCCAACCTAAAAATTTACTACTCAAGCCTTCGCATGTGTGCAGGAAAGTGATATTCTTAAGGTCTGAGCTACAGACTTGGTTTTGTAACAAAATCAACAAAGAGAAAGCTTGACACTTTAGACCTAGCTGCTCCTGCAGAGATACTCAGTGGGGAACAGCACAACAATGTCAGCTTACATGCTAGTTTCTAGGTCCTCCTCAGGGGAGGTTGTGTTAACACTTTTCAACCTGCAAACAAACTAATTAGAGCTGCTCTTCCACATGCAGAATGTTAATGCATAAAAATACACTCACATTTGTAAAAATTAATTATTGTTTATCTTCTTAGGTGGTATCCAATGTTATTTGCAGTAGAGATCTTTCAAAAGCTGAACATATGGCCGTGACATTCCTTATAGTTGCAGTTTGCACATCAATATCTTTGGCCTATGACTGTCTGGGAGTTGTTCTGGAGCTGAATGTAAGTAATATCGATCATATCACTCTGTGCCTTCTTTTGTTTAATTCAGTGTTTGCTTTATCTTAAGGTCATTCTCTTTCACCACTCAGGGTGTTCTAAGTGCCATACCCTTGATCTTCATCATTCCAGCAGCGTGCTTTCTCAAACTTTCCCCTGGCCGCTGGTTCCGAGGTGAAAACTTGCTGCCCACCATCTTGATATCAGTTGGTTTGTTTGTCATGATCACGGGTTTGACAATGACTGGACTCTACCCTCAAGACTGTTCACATGGTGTGGAAATGTTTTACTGTGCAGACGCCAATGTTTCGGGCACTCTACCACCTTCGTGAAAAGAAACATCATAAAAATTATTTTAACCCATTACTTACAGTATATGACAATGTACAATATGTATCAGAACTTAAACACTGTGCACAGAGCCTGAACCATATTGAACAATGTGATTGTGTGGACTGTCAGCCAGGCCTACTGGCCAACATCAGTGCCTGGCCTCACTGATGCTATTGCAGTTAAACTGTCATAGTAACACCATGGTTCTGGAATCAAATATTTTGTGATCACATAGCCAACATTGTTTATATGTGTAATGTTCTACAAACATATGTACTGTAAGTGGATATATTTAGTGAATTTTATGGTTTTTGTGTTGATACTTAAAATGTTTGTATTACACACAAGGAAACTGGCCGTCTCCATGCCCTGCCACACGATGTCACTGTCGACAAATAAAGCATCTATTAAAAGGAAGTTCAAAACAACGCTGATGTGAAAGAACGCAGTCTATATCACTATAAATGGGTAGAGTTATTTGTGTTGCTTGCAAAGTTATAGTAATGCTGAGTTCATGCTTTGTGTGATTTCATCATGATGTAAACTTGGACATGATGTCTAATCCCCCACAGGGGCAGGGGAAGCAAACTGGATCTTAGAGACGCCCCCGTTTACAGCTCAACGTAGCGATGCATTGGACTGTATGTGCAGAGAAAAGTTGTCAGAGTTGTTTACGGTGTCAGGAGGGGAGTTAATTAGTAATGTCCGAAAGTATAGTTTAAAGAGTGGGGAGAAAAGGATAAACTGCGGTGGGGTGGTTTGCTTAAAAAAGGCGCACGACGCGAACTAAAGGATTATGGACCATTTATCCGCACAGAAACGCAGCGTCCAACTACAACTAACATCACCTTTTTGAAGACTGATGGAAATTGATAACTGCTTCGAAAACCAGCTGAATTCTTGGTAAGGCATCAATAGTAAGTTTTGTTTCCACTCGTAATAAAAGAAACAATTTCAAGAAAAGAACTGCTCATCTGACTGAAAAAACTGATGACATCATGTGGGATTCGCCCATATTTCAGTATTTGCGCGTTTGCATCACTTGAAAGCAGCTGGTGACTCTGCCCTTTAAACCGTTTAGCATGTAAACCCTTACTAAAAATGAATTGTGCTTTTTGTTTGTGTTTGACTAGTCCGAGGGATTTAGTTAAACCAATGAGTCTAGTCATGGATGATCTTGGATCCCATCCCCATGTGAGGAGCTCTGGTCTGAGGTATGTTGAACCGTCCTTTGAATTTTCAGCTGGCATTTCTCTGTTTTATTTAATTCTTTTAAAGTTTGCTTGTATAGATTTGGTATTTTTAAATACTATTAATATTATGCAAAGTATTAAAAATTGCCTGGAAAGGCATGGAAATATAATGTTTTGCATAGATTGTGCACAGATATCTTCCACTCTTCCACTATGAGTGGCAAATTGTGTGGGGACATCATTTGGCGTAAGACAGCAACTGTAGGTAGCAGACAAACAGCTGTTTTCTCATGGAGCTCTTGAGCATAATGTCACCTTTGTGAAATCATGTATGTGCTTGTCCGTTTTTTTTTAGCAACCTTTCCTTTTTGCTCACTACATCTCAGTCACTGTTGCTTTAGATGTTTCAACCTTTGAACTCTTTTCATTTCCTGCTCTCAGAGTTTTACTGAGAAATTGCCTTGACCATATGTAGAGGTCATGGGAAGTATTTTGCAGGCAAAACATCCTCTGCCTCTGCGATGAGCGAGGTGGTTATTTTTTTCTTGCAGAAGTCATCCACTCACTGGGCTTGAAACTGATAACCTATAAAATATGGATTCATCATGTCCAATAATCATACAAAATCATGGTAAAAAGTGCTTTGAGTATATGACACAATGGAATTTCCCATAATTTTTGGTTCAGGGACTCTGAGGTGATGTCAGCTGGTTGTATCCCAGTGGTTGGAATTGGGTAAAAGACGGGGGTGAGTTTCCAAAGCTTTTTTACAGAGTTGCTGAGATTTAAATTAGAGGATGGAGGTGAGGTGGAGCATTTGAACATATGAAGGTTTCCATGACATCTAAGTTTCCAGCCCTGACATGAATACTGCATTTTGCCATTTGTAAAAGTTGAATATAGGAACATCACATGTAGTTTATTTAAAAAACGATCCTCCTGGTGTGACTTGTGTTCAGATTTCATAAGTGTTGTGTAATCTGGGCGCACAGCCACACTCCCTGGCATTTGGAAGCAGTAGGGTACCTAAATCTCTGTGGTTTGGCAATTATTTGGAAAAGTATAACACACTCTTCCATAAGCTTTTGAGGGAAAGAGCCTAAATCTGTATTTTCAGTACATTTAGTACAGTACCACTACATTTATTACCCAAATACTGACCCTGCCAGAATTGTTGCTAACACACTAGCTTGCACATATAGTAGTCATTATAATTGTACTGAACATAATTTATGTCTTGAGACACCATTTGAAAAATAATGTTAAACAATAATAAGAATATCCAGTCTTATAAACTTAGATGTGCAGCAAGATAATAACATTTTTATTAAGTAAAATTATTTACTAATTGTACATTATTTGTTCAAGAAACTGTCATTAATGCCTACTTACTCTTAACAGTGCTCTGCTTGGAGCCTTGTGTATTGGACACACCTTAAATCATGATCTCACATGGCTGGCTGTCCTCATGGTAGAATGTGGATTTAGTTAAGGTATTGAGAATCCCCACAGCTGTTTCCCGGCATACAGACATTCCAAGGGCACAGCTGCTCACATGAGTCTACAGATGAAGACCACAGCAAGGTTGTCTGGTCAAACTGAGATACACAGTGACAAAATGCTGGATAGACAAAGCACAGGGCCTCAAATACACTGAAGCATATTGCAGGATTTTCTCCTAAAAATATGCTTAGATATAGCATAGCTGCCATAATTCAGGAGAATATATAATTTGGTCTACAGCATGTTGTCCTCAGAAAGCTCACTGAGATCATCTGTGGGCAGAAGGAAGATAAAGGGTGTCATTCAAAGTTACCTCCCACTAGATGTAATAAAGCATCATAGCCTTGCAAGTTTGCGCTGGCAATGAGCTGGTGTGTCTGTGAAGACTGAGATGTTTTATCTCATGGGTGCTTTCTGCCTCACAGGGCTAAAACAGACAAAATGGCTAACAACCCAGGACAAGGAAAGAATGGGTTGTCTTTGTTACCACAGTGAAGCCCACTCATTGACCGTAAATACCAACTCTTCTCACTGGACAGTTATGAACGTTATGCAACATAGTTTGTTGGTTATTATAGTTATTTTTCTTTTTATCTCAAACATTATGTAGTGATGATGTGCACAACAGCCTGTTTAAATAGATTGGCAGTGCTGTTCCTGTATGTACACTGGCTAAACAAACTGGATGTCTTGGCCTCTCTTTGTTTCTGTTATACACTCTTCCAGGGCATAACAGTTGGACACCTCCCACACAGAATGACCTAATGTGAATCAGTCCTTTGTGTGTCCTCAGTGGGAACTTTACTTATCTCTAGCAACATTCAGACATTTTATGTGACACAGGAACAAATTGCCTTGATTTGCTTGACCTTCATTATCAGTATTTGTCTTGTTTATGCAAGATATGTATTGAAAAGGTTATTATTGATTGCGGTTACTGCAGGCCTGTTTAGCAAGATCTTGTCTATTATCCAGTCAGTAACAAACCATGAAGCCAAATTTACACCAATATTAAAACATTAAATTGTAGTTTATGGGGCACTGCATAGCCTGAAATGATTCTCTAGATGGCACTATCTCAGTGCATTTGTTCCTTCTCTTGTATCCTGCCCAAAGTTTGTTATTACAGAACTAGTTCCTTTGTTTTTGCACAATATCAGACTGGTAATGAACTGTGTTGGACCTTATCACCTAACATACAGCGTAGCAAGTTAATGAACCATGGCATGATATGCACAAACAGAAGCCAGCAGAACATTAATCGAGTAGCAGAGCTGCTTTGTAGTGAAGATCAGGTCACTTTGTGTCTATTCCAGCTGTAATTCATTATGTACCCTGGCTCTGAGGTGCTTAATTTTTAATGCTGCGGACGAGGACAGAAATACATTAATGTAGGTCATAAACAGGCCACTCATTTTTTTTTTTTTTTTTTTTTTAGAGAAATAGTTGAAGCAATGGTGCAAAGTCCCTCCTGGGACTAGGACACATGTGTTTGTTCTTGCCTTGAGATTATGTATGTGAAATATGTGTAACCCTTATAATGTTGAGTTGAAATGTGAAGTTTTCTGTTTGGATTCCACATCTCAAGGTTTGTGCAACACTGAATATTCAGTTTACAATATTAGCAATGAAATAGCATGGTGAGTTTACATATTCACTTTAGAAACCTCAGTTCATGTGATGTTCAAAGAGTGAAGACGTGCTGATTTGCCTTCATAAGATGCCTCACTGTAGACAATGCTGCATTGTTTCAGAAGAAAGGACACAGTATGATGATTTATAATTGTGACTCCAGGGGGAGATTTCACTCTCAGTGAGTTATTTTATCTAAATGTTTTTCTCAGTTAAAAAAGAAGAAGTCAGCAGCAGACAGGAGCATAAATTCTGTGCATGTTACTGAATCTATACAGGACTTTTCCACTTCATGTATCTGTAAAAGAATGGATGTAAACTGCTTCCAAATTCGCTTCCTTGATTAATTTACTAAAGTTTAAAGTAGTAAAAGCAATTTATTTGTGCTTAAACGCAGAGAGGAACACACATTGGGCTACTCTCTGTATGTGTGGAACTACTTATTTCTTTGCAGAAGCAGGATTTGTTTTTGTTTACAGTAAAAATATCTGATCTACTACAAGTGAGGGTAATGTACCATAGCAGACCCAAGTTCCCTGAAAAGAATGACATGAGGCATTGTACGAAACTGAGAGATTTCGTCCAATAATCTTTAATCTCATTACCTAACTGACTGGCAGACATACTGACCTGCTTAATCTGGCTCTGCTATATTATTAGGCACTGTATTATGTGCAGTGACATTTTTGTGTCAGAATGGACGATAACACTGAGTAAAAATGACAAATAGATATTATTTAGTAATAATGTCACAAGATCGGTTCTTTAATATTTACCAGTAGTGTACATAATACTGCTAAGGATGCCTGAAGAGCTTGAGTTCAGGCCTGTCCTGGAAAACATGGTGGGAAAAAGTTTTTGTGTTGCTTGCAATAATAAACAATAACGTAGGAAGTGGGAAGTTCTCACAGGGTCCCTATGCTCCTTTTCTCCCTAACCTCTTTCCATCCCAGACTGCTTATAAAGTAATGCTCTTTCCAGACCCTCTTTAAGAGCTCGTGTTTGCTGTGAGTGACCTCTCACCAAATTACTAGCTGTGACTCTGGTCCTGTGCTTTTCCCTATGGAGAATATGTATCCCCCCCATCACCTTCTGTGTGACAACTTAACCCCACCCTTTCAGCATTTCCCTACACACTAATATCTCAATTCAACACTTAACCTTCTTATCATCTAATGGTATTTGTTTGTAGAGTGGGCCACACATTCTTAAGTGAAAGTGAAGGGGTACTGATAAAGGATTGGCAGTGAGCACTTATTTCATAATGGAAAGTCAAATTTATTGCTTCTGCACCAGGCAGTGAGCAGTTTGCGAAAGAAACTGTTGCTTTAATCTGTAGAAACCAGCATTTGTAATGTAGGTTGTAGAGCCCAGTAAAATAAAAGGAAACGTTACTGATTAGAACTAATGCTTTGTAGTATAGGAATATTTTTACTAGTTTCTAGAAAAAGTTGATAGAAACTAATGTTACAGCCTTTTGCTTTTTATTAAAAATTTGTTGGAAACATTTGTGAAGATCATGAAATGAAAAGAAATCATGCCGAGCAAAAGCGGCTCAGTGAGTGCGTCTCCTATAAACATACTGTCATCAAACAAAAACATACAAATATCCTGCTCATGCAGCTAAAAATATAGCAGGTCTGTCGCATCTACATGTCATTTCTGAGCTTTCTTTTATTTTTAAGCATTTTAAGCAACTGGCATCAGCTTGTTCTGTCATTTACAAAGTGCTGGTAGCTGTTCATGACAGCTTTTATTAACAGCCTTTCTGTCTTTCTGTTTCTTGACCTTATGCTTTGTTAGTCACCGCTTTTCTTCTGGCATTTTTAAATTAAACTGTGTTATCTGAAATCTTGTTTAATTATAGTTAACAATTACTATTCACCTTAGGAGTTTTCGTTCTTGAAGTGAAGATGAGTAAACACTAATCACAATATAAATGTGAGGCTCTTCAGTGTTCACAAGGTGGAAATACTTGCTGTTACAGTGTAGATTATATGTTTCATAGTCATGTTTACCAGAATTGCTATCATTGTCATCTGACACTTAACTGACAAGTCTTTAACATGCTTTTGTCTTGAGTCAGTTCTGTATAAGTAAGGTGTGGTTTTGAGAAATTGGCATTGCTTTGCTAATGTAAAGCAAACAAAGGAGAATTACCTGATTAAATTAAGGAGTGCTGAGAACTCTAAGACTGTTAGAAGACTCCCCTAGAATTTTTTTTATTCTGATAATCACATCATTATATTGCCACGATTGGAGAATCCAAGTCATTCATGATTAAAATGACAATTCAGCTTATATAAGTTTAGCATGTTGCACTGTTGTTTCATTGGTCCCACCCACAGGTTCGTGTCAGCACAGGGAGGCAAAGCTGCTTCCCTTTCAGTTCATGACCGCAGGGAGAGTACTACTGACACACTGAGGTTTTCACAGGCGCAGTGTATGAAGGGACTGACAGCATGTAGATAGAGGAGACAGATTTCTGATGTAAAAACTTGGGGCGTGGAATTAAGGTGGGCCTTTTGAAGCTATAGAGATAGAGTTTAGTCTGTCTGACTACTCATGGGAGATGCACAGCAGAATGGAAATTATTTGAGCAGAGACAACTGTAGGAAAAAAGGTAAGAATGTTGGCAAGTTGAGACGAAAAGCCGGTCTGTCACAAGTGTTCTCCAACTTTCTGCATCTCATTGTGGTGTCTGTAGTAGTTTATTCCCAGCACTGTAGTGTTACTAGCTAGTGTTAGAGAGAACCTTGAGTTATGTTTGTGTATTTTCTTTCATTCATTGAGAGCAAACTGTCTGTGTTTTGACTTGGAGTGGTGAGTGCTGCACTGTGGCATGTTTGAGCCTGTACTTTTGACTGAGCTTGCAGCTGCTAGGTGAATTCTATGTGTGCTTTGGTCTTCATCTTTAAATTTAATAGTTGTTCTTTTTTTTATTGTGTCTGAGCAAAAGGGTTTTGTAAAACTTGTTCATTTGTGTATGAACCCACCACTCCCCTAGGGACAGCTATGATGTTCATCAGCTGCTAGCATACCACAGTAGGTGTCTTTAAAGCAAATTTCAGTGCTTTAGGCTGTTTTTTTTTCTCTGGGTTACTTGATAATTTTCACATTTAATTCCAGATTTGCCAGAGGAGATTTTAATAGATTGGAAGGAAAAAACATAGAAGTGCCTGAAATGTTTCTGGTTAAGCTACCTGGAACAAGGCGTAATGGAATGTAGAGAATTTAGATTTTACTTTGTTCATTATTTTGTTGACTCATTGATGACTTATATATTTTGATTACTTATTATACAGCATAGCTGTGTATTTCCACCATTCTTTAAACTCGCATTACCTCACCTGTAAAAAACATTTGAAGTATCTGGATATGGTGCCGGGCCCGTTGTTTTTCTTTATCATTTGAACTTTTGCAGACCTACAGCCTTTTCCCCATCTCATGTACAGTTATGTACAGTAACACAATTTTCTAAATCAGGATGAGGCAAAACACCAGTTATGTTTCAGTTGTTGCACATTTGCAAATCACAAATTAATGGCTGGTAAAACCAGAAAAGTCAGTAACGCATCATTCAGTTTTTTTGTATCAGTGTTTATTTGATTTGTTTGCACTGCTGAATTTCACAGGAATATTGGATGATGAAACAACAACAACAAATGGCGCAATGACAGCAGGCCTGTTATTTCCTGGTTGTGTGTGATCACGTCTGTCAAGCATGTCCTTGGGTATTGAATGGGCTTGTTTGTGAATGTCAGACCTCCCAGGGAAACCCTGTGCATGAAGCATCAGCATAGTCAAGCTTCAACACGTCTCCTCTCATTCAGCAACACATCCTGCGCTTCTGAAAAAACGCAACCCTGAATAGCAAAACAAACCAGACTGTGTGTTCGTGTCTGTCACCTGCGTGAGGTGTCTTGATAAAATCACCAATGACACAGCTGTATAAACTGGGCTGACCCTGAACCTGAGTCATGGCTTTTGTGTATTTTTCCAAGCTAATTTATTAATTGTTTCTGAGAAGAGTATTCAAAGTTTCAGTTACAAAAGAGCTGTATCCACATGGTCCAGTTTTGTAATATATGGAAAAGTTTAGAAGCGATGCAAAAGCATTTTAATCCTATTGCCAAATAAACGGCCAGCCAACTTGAAATCAAGACTTTGTACCCAGTGGAAAACCACAGTGTACATGCTTGCTTTATTTCACTAGTCTGTCTACTGGCATACTGTAGCGTATATGCAGTGAAATGGCTGGTTCCATAACAACAGTGTGTGATATGTACATTATTATTCATCTAACATTCCCTTGCTTAATTATCTACACCGGACTTAACTGTCCAGTTTGTGTTGAGTTTTACTTTCAACACCAAAATTATTCACAAGATCTAACCCTCAGTGATGCAGTGTCACAAGAGCTACAGTTACAGTAATATAATTACTGCACATGCCATAATTCTATATTATTGCGTTCAATTAAATTAACCTAATTACAGTTCAGCTGTTTTTAAGACCACCTCTGAGGCTGAAAAAATAAATGTATGACTTTAGAGCTGACCTAACACCCTGCTCTGGGGAGCGTAGTATGTGTGCTAAGTCAGACAGTTTCATTCAAAATCAACTTTATTTTTGTAGGGGTGTTGCATATAAACAGCACATCCTTCATCCTGTCTGTTAGCGTATTAATAATTATTATAGCGCAGGTCATATTTTTGAGATGTTCTAATGTTAGTTCACAGTAATCACTGTAATTTCAAACAGTGTGACGGTGATTTGCCGAAATGTTTATATATAATTACTGCAATTTCTGTAGTGGGCCTTTGTCAACACACAAAACACATGCACATTTTTGCTTGTAATCACATCGCCTATACATCCAGTATGTCATTGTTGTCATCATTTCTGTACAGCTTTCTTAAAAACTATGGTCACAATAAATATAAAACCAAACCTGTAAGGATACCATATTCATGCATTATGAATAGAGTGTCACCAATATGACATTGGCTCTTGTACTTTTAGATCATATCATGGAAATACTTAGCAAAGGTCACTTTTCTCAATCTTTAATAGGTCTAAAAAATTAAAGGTGGTTAAACACAAACTTTTGAATGTCGATGTACTGTGTAAAATGTCAAATGTGGATATTTTTACTTTCCTCAATTGTCTAGCTTATAAAAACTAGCTCAGGTTTTGTTAGGTTTATTCTGTGGAAATAATGAGAGGCAAATAGAGGTGTGAAGCCACAGTTTCATTCAGATAGATCAATGCTTTAAATATTTCAGTGAAATCACATATTTGATCAAGCACAAAGATGATAAAACAGAAACAGTCATGATCTTTCGAGCCTTTGTTGAACACAAGCATTAAAGATACAAAGTGATGGCAACAATGTTTTAATAACTGGATGAACCATCTTTGCCAGCTAGCAAGCATTTCCTGTAGGTGTGGATCACTATAGACCTGCACAATGTGCAGGAGGAACTTCTTACAAAACTGATTAAGTCATATTTTCAGGACGTTTGGTGAAGAGCTCTATTGAGGTCATGTCACAGCATGTCTGTTGGGTTGACCTTGAGTTTGCAAACTGCAATCCAGACATTATTCTGAAGGATACCTTAAAAAACTTGGCTATTAATTTCCCTTTTCACAATGGCAAGCTGCCCAAGTCCTGAGGCAGCAGAGGAGTCCCAAATCATAAATGGTCACTCCGCCATGCATCACCTCTATGTGATTCTCTTTATATGCCATATGTAGGTCTGTGTCTTCCTCCTAAACAATTTTACCTTTGTTTCATCTGCCCCCAAGACATTTAACCAGTAAAGATTTGGACGGTCAAGGTGGTGTTGAAATGTTTTTTGGAGCAGTGGCTTTCCCTTTGGCATCCTGCCATGGATAACATGCCTGTTCAAGTTTTGCCTATGGTTAACTCATGTACAGAGATGTTAACCAGCTCCAGTGAATACTTTAGCTGTTAGTCTAGGGTTCTTTAACTGATGAATACCTACAGTCTTTGAGATACCTCTGTAACCCTTTCTCAGCTCCACGCATATAAACAGCTGTGGTTTTGAGCTGCGCTTCTCTTTCCCCTCCTGTTTGCTGACGTACCTCCCATGTAGGGAGCTGCCAGGAACACAGAAAACACAGCGTATGGATGTAGTATTGAAATGCACTGGCTTCATTTAAAGACATCTAGTCAACCCTAGAGTGTTCTGCTGTGTAACTGGCCGACAATTTCTCCTGCCTTTACAAATCAGTTGTCACTTAGATGACAATTCGCGCGCACACACACACAGCTAACCCAGTTTAATTAAATACAAAACACTTCAAAAAAGTAACACAGCTTCAAATTTTGAAGTAAGCCCAGGTTTAACTAAAAGACAGTCTGAATCAGAGAGTCCATCTTTGAGCTTCAGTCCTGCAGTGAATCCAGCAGCGGCATACATGTCCTCACTGATAAAGTAAAGCAATGTCATATACTGTATTTCTCCGCCAGTGTGAGCCATCCCACTAAAAAACAAATAAATCCAGTTTCTTCCGATCCTGAGAGGATAGGAGAAATAAAGCAGCTTCTGTGTTCATCCATACATCCAACTTCTCCAAGACAGAAGTTCTAGTCTTCCCAACTACAGTAAATCTTCAATACAACACAACATCAGCATCAACATTGAGTCTTTAGTGATTGTCCCAACTAAGTAAAAGTTTTAATCAGCCAAAAAGGATATTCGTTGCACGACTCTTCAGATCTCAGCACTTGCTTCCTGTAGCTGCTAGCATCAGGTTCAAAGCTCTGACCTGATGCGTTTGAAATTGCCGCCAAGGCAAAGACTATCCACTACCAGGACAGGATTGGCAACTCCATAGACACTAGGAAGCTGTTCTCTACTGCTTCTCTACCCTCCATAATCAACCTCTGTCACGACTGTTGACAACTTTGCCAAACTCTTCATCAGATCGACACAATCTGCCAACTTTGTCCACTGGTGTCACTCACTCATTCGTCCTCATTCTTCACCATGACTGAGAGTGACACATCCACTTTCATTATAGAACATGTGTGCAGGCGCTAGTCATATCTCGCCTTGACTACTGCAACGTCCTACTGACAGGGCTCATGTCATGTGCAATCCAGCCTCTACCTATCATCCAAAATGCAGCAGCACGTCTCATTTTTAATCGGCCAAAATGGTCCCATGTCATCTCACTACACTGGCTTCCAGAGACTGCCCTCATCAGATTCAGCACTCTGACATGCTCGTCCAGGTCTACAGTCCCTCTTGCTCACTACACCTAACCAGTGAATTCTGCTTGGTAGTCCTAGCACCAAAGTGCAAATGATCACAGACAAAGCTCTTCAGCACAATTGTCCCACAATGGTGGAATAAGCTAATAAAGTGAAATTCCAAAAAACTTTTTGAAAACAATTCCGACACTTGCCGTGTTCAAAAATTAAAAAAATTTGTATGCACATTTTGTGAAACTTAAACTCCTCTTCTTATAGCACTTTAACTTCAATGTATCGTCTCATGTCCGTTTGGATAAAAGCATCTGCCAAAGGACTAAATGTAAATGTAAATGGTAAAGCGTGAATAATATGAGTCTGGCTTAACAGTTGAAGTGAAAAAGAAGTTTAATGAGGTTGCATTTTAGCAACAGCCATAAAAGATACAAACATTTGCCTGCGTTATGAAATGTGCAGTGCCTGTGGCAATATTTGTTTTTGGAACAGGTCTCCATATCAAATAAAAGCTAGAGTAGGCTTAGGTGAAATTTAAGCAATTGTGTTCCTAATCCATCACTGGCCGTCAAGCTTTATATTTGCAATGGCATATAAAATGTGTAAAATTTAAGATTCTGTTTTGACATAAAAAAATATACAGCTGGCATCAGTCCTTCTGACATTTGTAGATATCACTGAGGTTGTGTCTTCTTGTATCTGAAACATTTTCACCACACACTAGAAGTAATATATTGTCAGCTGTCAACTAACAGTATTTGCCATTTCATATATTTACAGATGTGGACAAAATTGTTGGTATCCTTCTGTCAATTTTGTCCATGTCTTTTTGCGATGCAACATATTTTATTTATTAGTAAGAAAATGTGTCACCAGAATTTGAGTAACATCAACAACAACGAATAGACTAGTGGTAGCTACTTTAGCAGTAGCATGCTGATATTGGCTTAATCAGTGTAAGGATGCAGCTTGTTTTCTTAGCAAAAGTGAATTTTCCTTAGTAGCATACATGTCTCTCTGTGTGTTTTCATATATGTTGTGGTCATAGTGTTTAAGGGCAGCTGCCCCAGAGCAAGTCTAATAATCCTTTACTAGACGTGCCTCACTGGAGCCTGTGACCTTGCATTGCTTAGATTCCTCTGTTTGAATAAGCCATGCCCCCATCTGAGATTTTACAGGCTGTAATTCAGGGCATGGGGCCTGCATAAACCTGCTGTTTACATTGACTAAACAAAGTGATGCTTCAATGTTTTTGAAGTTGTTGATTCCCACTGAATGAGTTGATGGCATTACAGCAGTGTGATCTCTGCTGGGGTTAGGTTTAGGGTTATAAAATATATATAGCTTTTTATTTAATCACAAAATGTGTTGCACTTCTCAGGAGCATTGAAATACATCACAGCTTTTTCTGTGTCTTACAGTGTGGCCAGGTGACACAAAATTTAGGATAAATAAATTACTGGAATATGAAATGTATTTGTCTGCCATTTTTGTGGGGCATACACAGTCAACTTGAATCTCTAACATCACTGCTTCTGTCTGTGAAGATTCTTAGTCATCAGATGAAGCTGCTTGGATGACTAGCGAAACATTTCAACCTAACAGAATGAAGTCCAGTTGCCATGACTCAACTTCCTGATCACTGCTACTGGTTTTACCCACGTTTCATTCACACAATTTCCAGCAATGTAACACCGAAAGGTCAAACACATATATACTGCAAAACTAAAATGTGTTTGTGATAGTTACTCACCCTAAGAAGAAAATCCTAGCTAAGTGGTAACTCTATATTAAGATCATTCAAAACACTATTGAACAGTTTTTACCATACATACACAGTAGTGTCTACAGTCAGTGAAACTGAAGTCTCGATGTTTTATCTGTCTCTCTCTGTCCGTTCACAGCCATTTCTCCATACTCAGTGTGTAAATCAGTCCTCTTGGCTGTCTTGTGACTCGTTTGCAAAGTGGACTCTTTCATGTAATAGCCTCACTGCTTCTAAAATCTGAGGAAGAAAGGATTCCTTTCATGCTGCCTAATGCACTTAGATTTTCAATCAGATTTTCAATCAGATTATTGTCTGCCATTTTTTAAAATTAACAAACATGAGCATAAGAGCAAAATCATTCCTTGTTACTCAAATGTGTTCATTTTTCTGGCAGGGTCAAAGCAACTGTCAGACTTATTTTCCAAATGAAAAAGCAACTCTAAAAATAATTTACACTTTCTCGTCTAACTACAGGGTGTCGACCAAAAGCAAAGCACCATCCCCACCAGGACTAAAGAAGCTGGATTCCCCAGGTTTCTCTCAGTGGTACCCAGGAAACCCTAATTTAAACATGGACCAGAAGGAGAATCTTATTGATAAAGACCTCTCTCTGGTTGTGGTTTTGCCTGATGGGGTGGAAAAGATGACTATGGTCCATGGAAGGTACAGTTAGACCAATGTTTTAAACACT
The DNA here is from genome assembly GCA_900302695.1 of Helostoma temminkii. Classification (NCBI taxonomy): domain Eukaryota; kingdom Metazoa; phylum Chordata; class Actinopteri; order Anabantiformes; family Helostomatidae; genus Helostoma; species Helostoma temminkii. The sequence goes on from OMLM01007510.1 coordinate 20,387, forward strand.
TTGACAGTACATCAAAACTTTATTGTATGTTTTCAACATCAGGTTTTTCCTTGCAATTTACAAAGGGAAAATTGTCCTTGCATGGCACAACCATGCACGGATAGCATATTCATGTGTATGTGGCAGATTTTGATAAGTAAATGGTTTATTTTGCAGCATGATGCTCAAATAAGAGTTTTTTTCACAGAGAATCAACTCATCAGTTTTGATCAGTGGGACGTATATAAGTGCTTTTTGTGCAGATTTGTAGAGAACTGTTCATACTCGTTTGCACACGTACCAAAACAATGCAATTTGCTTGAATGAATGAGAAGTTATACTCCGTTGTGAACAACAAACTATTAGTTCTGACAATTGTTCTGCATAATGTTTTTCTCTTTTGAGAACTGAGCCAAAGCGAATGAGAAAGACTGTAAACACTACTTCATGAGACTGGTGTCAGATTAAGTCATCACATAAAGTTGAATTCCAATTAGATTGAGTCAGATAGGTGGAGTAGCTAAATGTGTGGTTTAAGTCAATATGTGTATGTGGAGCAAGCGCTGAACTATTTTTTTCCTCAAACTAACTTAAATTATCTCATGACTGCATACTACAGTGCAATATGATATAGTTATTGTTGACAAATGCTAGATTTGCACCACCTTATTTTGTGTCTACGTGCCTATGTGCCCAGTTATGTTAAAACAAGGTCTGTATTTCCTTCTGTGAGGCTTCTTGCACCCAAAGCTGGAACAGTGCAACAGTTTACTTAAGATATCTTATCTTTTTTATAATGCGCACAGTTTACTAACATTCTTTCATAGGTATGTTGGCCTCTTGAAAAATGACGCAGAACAATGCAATGTGAAATGGTTAAGCATTGAATTCTTGACACTCTTTTCTCCCTCTAAAGCAGTTCTAAGTGCCTGTACAGAGTTAATGCTTTATTTTAAGGATTAAGTTTAAGGCATTGTGGTTTAACGGTATTATTGTCAAGAAAGTTTCATGCAGCTATTCCTTGCTGATGTACCTTTTACTGTTTACTTTGCACAGCAATTAAGTCTTTATTTCAAACTGTCAAGCTATCGTCAGAGTGTATAATGAATTCATAAGCTAGGGAATTATCATGCACATTAATGAGATCACTTATGTCCAATTATATAATACATGTGTAAGATTTCAAAATTACATTGATAAGAGTGATCATCAGTATTTGGTGTGGTAAATTTTGACCAGATTTCCATAAATCTTCCTTCATTCATCACATTTTTCATTCTCTCTGTGTTCTTTTCAGCAAACCCTTAATGGATTTATTAGTGACACTTTGTGCAACGTATCATCTGAACCCCTCGAGCCACACCTTAGAACTGGTCACAGCCAACAGGAACAACATCAAGCTCAAGCCCAATGCTCTCATAGGAACTTTGGATGCAGAGAAGGTTATACTTAAACCTAAAGGGGAGGATAAAAATAAGAAGACAGGTCCTCAAATGCCTGAGGTACATTAAATGCATGCTGGCACATACAGTAAGCATCACTCTTTGCTGTTTGATGTTGAGTAAACAGATTTTAATGCATATTTTACATTCTGCAGGCTACTGTTCGAATGGTGATAAACTACAAAAAGACACAAAAAACTATTTTAAGAGTTAATCCTCGAGTGCCTCTGGCTGAACTCTTACCAGCAATATGTGAGAAATGTGAATTTGACGTGGAAACTACAGTTCTACTGAGAGATGTCCAGTCACTGGACCCTTTGGATTTGTCTAATTCGCTCAATGATTATGCAATAAGGGAAATTTATGCAAGAGACACAAAAGGTAAGTGCCAAAATATTCAAACTCTTCTGCGTAGGCTGACTAGAGATTTTGTATTTTAGTATTTAGACCATCCAGTGTCATACTGTACCTCATAAGCTCACTTGTGTGTTATTATTGTATATACTTTATTGTTCTGAAATAAAACTCATACTTGTTGGTTCCGTAGGCCATTCTGCATCATCTGTGTATCGAGCCTCATCAAGTCATGCAGGTATTTCATGTTTTTAGACTGTATGATTAATATTATTAATAATGAGAGAGCTGTCAGAGTATTTTAATCTTGCTTTTCTTTTTTTTTTCAGGAACAGTCATGCCAGGAAAAGATAAAAATCAGAAGGAGAAGGAAAACAACGGCCTCTTCAGCATGTTTAGAAAAAGCAAGAAAAAATCTAATGAGGTACATATTCTTTAGTGAGAGAGTTATGTTTTGTTGTTGCATATACTGCATTGATACACCATTGTCTTCGAGTATTTTATTTGCTTCTTTAATATATTAGAAAATATCTTTAAAAGTTCAAAGGGAGGTTAGTTTACTTTGGTCTGCCATTGGTTGACGCACTGCGGTTTGTGACCAGTCCTCTTATCATGTTCTGATTGGATGTTTGTTCTTTAAAGGCAACGACATCCAGCGCCCCAGCTTCTCCAGTGTTTGTTAGCAAGCCTCGACCACTCAGCATGGCCTTACCTAGCACAAATTCATCTCCCACAATGCCCACCGATGTGCCAAAGAAGAGACGTGCGCCCCAACCCCCAATCCTTGTATCTCAGAGCTGCACCTCTGATCCCAGTACTCGCCGGAGACTCTACTCTGAACCCAGCTTCCAGGTAGACGGTGACCAGGTGAGTTGACTGAATATTAAAACAGCACCTGTCGTGTCTCAGCTAAACACTTAATTCTAACAGTAGAATGACGGTCATAAGATTTCTGTTAAGCATTACTATGTAACTTATTAAATGTTGTGATGTAGATGGCTTGTTTAAGTCGTGGGTCCTCGGCAGAATCTTCACTGAAGAGAACCAAGCGCAAGGCTCCTCCACCCCCCACTTCTACTAGTGTTGTCCAAGAAACCGTTCCTCTAGATGAAAATTTGCAAGGTTTGTTTCACTGCTGCTTTGAATACCAGATCTTGCCTGATGTGTGATGTCGTGTGTACTTCGGACTCAAAGACAGGTCAAACATTGCAGGCCTAGTTTGCAGTTTTCATTTTATTTGACTTTTGTGCCTCCTACTGGTCGTTATGGACTAGTGCTCCATATTAAACACTTAATATTGCCATGTAGGTGATCTATAGGAACAAGTAAACTTTTTTTATCCAAATAGGTTTTGTGTTTACTCTGCAGGTTCTGCTTCAACTGTCAACTGTGCTGCTTGGCTCTTCTAGCATGTTATCTGTGTTGCCCCTTTCATTCATGTCTAGGTGTAGCAAACTTTACCTGTTTTTCCAGTCTGTGTTTACTCTTTGTTATTCAGATATCTGTAAAATGTGTAAAATTCCAATGCCACAGCCAGAGATAGTTTAAAAAAATGTTTTCTGGAAGGGGTGTTTCTGCTACATTCCTCATCACTGTAGGTTCTAAATTCACTGGCATTTCTCAGTTTGAGTAGAATTAAAATGCTTTGACATAATTTCCTGTGATTGTCTAGACACATTTGGCCCTCACTGTATTGTTTTAGAGGGGAAACTCCACCTTAAAGACATTTAAAAGACATTTAAAGAACTATATTCAATTTTTAATTTTTATTCTTTCTTTTAAAATTTCTTGTTTGTACCTGAACTATGCAACTTTATCAGAAAGTCACACACTTTTTTGAACCCCTGGCTCTTCACCACCAAAACTTCTTAATTACACACATTCTCCAGTCTGCATATACAGGATATCTAACCACTGCATGTGTGAAACTAAGTTCAAAAAGAAAGAACACTTCCTTAGTGGAGCCCAGTGCGCCTCAATAGGCTGAGAACGTTTGTTTAAGTAGCCTTTTGCTCTTTGCTTCTGTGTGATGTATTTTTCCTGAAGTGCTAAATTAAGAACTAGACAAGAGGCAATGAGATGTAAAAGATTAAGCAAAATAAAAGCAGAACCTTTTATACTAGAGAAGAATGAGTGTGTTGAGCACCACTTCCCTTCTGATAACACTTCAGCAAATGTGAATGATATTTGATCATCATGATGTTTTACAGGTGGTGCATCTGCTAATACACTGGAGGAGATTATGGAGCAGGAGGAGACAGCTCCTTCAATAATGTCTGCAACTGCTAGTGATACCCAGGGAGAGGAGAGCAGCCTCTGCATGTCAGCTGATATGTCATCGCATACTCCTCCCCCAGATACTGAAATACTGAGCATTAAGTCTGGCGAGGGCAATGGGGAAGATCAATCTTGTGATCAGTCCTCAGATGGCAAGTACGAACTCTAGTAAAACTTCTTTTTTATTTGTTTTGGTTTTTCATCGGCATTGGCAATTCTTTAAATTCTTCGTGTTTGCCTGAATTCCACAGTGAGGTGCAGAGCGCAGTGAATACGTCTGCAGCTCTCAGTGATGTGAGGACAAGTGCTGGCACAGACTCCTCTGATCTGGCAGATACAAGTGGGTTTGCTCTTGGATTAAAGTTGTATTTACATATCTGTTCCACAAAATGTTGCAAAAACAAACTCAGGCTTAATGTGCTGAGTCTGTATGTTTTAAAAGTCAGCACACCTCATAAATGTGTTTTTCCTATAGGTGCTAGTCCATGTCAAGTTGAAAACATAAGCCAGCGGTCAATATGTGAAGAGTCTGCAGCTGAAAGTGCTAAAGGTGATTACAGTACTGTACCTAGTGGCCTCCTCCAGCCTGTAATGCAGGATGCAGAAACACAGGCCTCTGTTCAGGCAAACACTGAAACCCTCTGGGAGCAAACTGACGGGTTGGAGAGCGCAGTTGCCACCAGTACATCACGCATCACTGGAGATGATGCTCAAGTGCAAACAGATTTCACACTGGCTATGCCTCCACAACAACACATGGACAAAATTCCCTCTGCAGCAACTACGACAGCCTTTGAATCGGCAGGGAAGAAAGATATGGCCACTTTGACAGATGAGCTACATTCACCTGACCTCAAAAATGCCTTATTCCACACATCAGAGACCTCATCAAGCCAAGACTCACCACCAAGTGCCCTTGCCACAACAAAGGCACCATCTATTTATGCCACAGACTCTGAGCCAAAGCCCAAACCTTCCAATGAGCTAACAAGGGACTACATCCCCAAGGTGGGGATGACAACATATACTATCGTGCCACAGAAATCTCTAGAGAAACTGAGATATTTTGAAGTTGCACTGACACTGGAGACGCCTCCTGCAGCTCCAGAAGAGGGACTTAATATTGGTTCTCTTCATTTGGAGGAGAGCACAGCACAGAGTGGACAGCCAGAGGTCTCAAACGAAAAAAAAGAGCTGCACTACAATATACCCAGGGAAGACTTACCGACTGGTACTGCTGCTAACCAAGACACTGTTAACGGAAGTATACCTGAATCCTTTCATTCCTCATCACTGTCAAGTTTACCTGAGGAGGATGACAAGATCTCACCCACAACTAACAGGACATCTCAAGCAGGTTCACCAGAAAAGGTCAAAGAGATAAAAATTCCACCCGCAACTAAACCCAAGCCTGGTTCTTTCCGCTTGGCACAGCACAAAAAAACACCTGGTTATTATGTAACTTCAGCAGCAGAGAAAAGTCTTAATACCACTCCTGGCTCTAACCAGATGGAAGCTCAAGGAAACACAGAGAGAGCAAACTTACCACCCCCTCCACCTCCACCCCCTGTACAATTTCAAGAGGAGACAGCAGGGGCCACTAACATCCAGCTGAGCCCTAAAGCAGATGACAAGAGTGCAGCCACCATGCGAATCACAAGGCAAAGCAGTTTGCCATGTAAGGAGCCAAGTGTAGGCTTAAGCCTGGAAAAATTCAGGAGTTTTGCTGCCCCTAGACCCTTTTCTCCTGCAACACCATCCCGCTTTGCCCAGGCAGTGTCCTCTGCTGTGAAAAGGAGCCACTCCTTATCCCATCGGCCGAAGACAACTCACTCACCTGTTTCACCACTGTTCTCTCCAGTTACAAGCCAATCATCAGTCATATCTTTTATCAAGGTGAGTTCTGATAGGATAGAATACACACATTTAAATAAAGACTGAAGCAAAGAAACACTATTGAAAAACCCTTGTCACTGATCAGAGGTGTTTTGTAGTTTAGCTTCCATAGTGATATGCCAATGCTCAAGTAGAAGAGTACTCTGCATTGTTGACCAAAGCACTATTTTGAGTTTTATGGATGATAGGAGTAAGACTTTCTCCACCGGTGCTTTTCTTGGAAACTAAAACTGCTTTTGCAACTGTTATGGAGCTTATTTTTGTTCTCTCATTTACATTCACACTGTGGCGACCTCTTGACTTTCATAGCTATTATAAAAGCAGTAAAATACTGTGCCACTAGTTCCTGTGACACAATGAATCAATCCTAAGTTTAATATAAACTCATTTATTATGAGTTCCCTGGCCCTTTAAAGGTAATAGCTTTGGGCTTTCAGTGTTTTTTTCCCGTTCAGTTCATTTGAAATTAAGGATCAAGGAGGTTATGCTGTATCATTACTGTTAATAATTTATAAGCTATTTCAGAATATTAAAAGGTGGGAGGTGGAAGTTGACAGAAAGAGATAATAAGGCGCACAATCGACTGATGGTGAATAACTAAAAATCATTTTAGCTGCTTTCCTAATTTTTTATTATTTCTGCACAGTATTCCACAGAGAATGGACTGGGTATGCTCTATAGCCCACTGCTGTCTGATCTTTAGGAACAGTCAGTGGCTCTTGCAGTTGTGACTGTAGACTACATATCAAAACATATATGTATTTTTTAATTTTTATTTTAACCTTAATCATGTTTAAAACATAATATCTAATATTCACTGTAAATTATTACGATATGAAAAGATCATCGTCCTCACATAGATTTGCCATAGTTTTGAGGCCTAATGCGCTTCCTGACACAACCCTCACAAATGTTTGTACCAGATCTGGGACCAGCACAGCAGTCCGGTGCTTTATTCCCGCATTGAAGAGGCAGTTTTCCTTACTGCAAAAATTGTTTGAATTAGCTCAAAATTGTTGAAGACCTGTCACCTCTTACCTGAAAACCCCCTTCAGTTTGAGCTCCAGGGGAGGAGTAACCAGAATTTAAACACTGTGGAGTTGAGACCTGCAACATGTCCAGTTGACTCTGAACAAGCACCTTTGGAATAATCAGGATGACTGACAGTCTCCACAGACACTTTTCCTTTCACATCATGGGGCATCATGGTCATTTCATCATAAGTAAAGAATTTTCCTTTTTTTTCTACAGGAAATTGCACCTGTAGCTTATAAAATACATCCTGAACGGTAGAAATACAGAGCTTACCTTAGTTGGAATCCATAAACTTACTTTATTTTTTTTAACATTACAGGACAGTGACAACAGAGAAGTCGGTAGTGACAAAGGCTCTACTCTGCAGGGAGCAGAGGGTGAACCGCCATCTTTCAGTGGGATTAGTCAAGTGGAAGAGAGCAGCCCATAGCGGTGCCTACATTCTTGTGATATCTGATATCTCAGCAATTATGAGCAATCCAATGTATTTAAGTACAATATTAAATAAATGTACAACACATTTATTTATATTTTCTTTTAGGAGGAGCATATCCTGTCTACTATGAATTCTCCAGAACCTTCTACCATACAACACAGAAGCATAAACTTCTTTTGTTTTGCTTCTTTTGGTAGTCCCCAACACGAACATAACATAATGAACATAAAATTATGTACTTCAATAATTAATAATAGATGGATTTTGGTTTATTTTCTCACACATCATGAAATAATTTCCATGGTTGCATATTTTACAGTGCTGGTAAAAAGTATTTGCCCTGATTTTTTTTAAATTGTTTTTGCATATTTCTCACACATAAATGATTAAAATCACAAAACAAAATTTAATATTACACAAAAATAATCCAAGTAAATACAAAATGCAGTTTTCAATTATTACTTCATTCAGGGAAAAAGCTGTCCAAACCTTGCTGATCCTATGTGAAAAGTAATTGCCCCCAAACCTACCTGCAACAAAGCGTTTGCGATAACTAGTGATAAATGAGTCTTTCAGATCGCTGTGGAGGAATTTGTCCCACTCTTCCTTGCAGAAATATTTAAATTCAGCCACATTGGAGGGTTTTCAAGCATGAACGGCCTGTTTAAGGTAATGCCGGGACATCTCAATTCGATTTGAGTTGAGACTTGACTAGGCCACTACAAAACCTTAATTTAGTTTTTTGAGCTATTTAGAGGTGGATTTGTTGGTGTGTTGCAGATCATTGTCCTGCTTTAGACCAAAGTGCGCTTGAGCTTGAGGTCACAAACTGATGGTCGGACATTCAAGTGGGATAATCATGGGGATGTTTTTTGGCAAATGTGAGAAGAGTCTTTGTCTTCTTTTTGGGCAGCAGTGGCTTTTGCATTGTAAACTCTCAGATGCCATTTTGTTCAGTCTCTTTCTTGTTGTTGAATCACAAACACTGCCCTTAGCTGAGGCAAGTGAGATCTGTAGTTTTATAGATGTTATTCTGGGGTCTTTTGTGATCTCTTGAATGAGTTGTCGCTGTGTTCTTGAAGTAATTTTGGTAGTCTGGCCACCCCTGGGAAGGTTCACCACTGTTCCAAGTTTTTCACATAGGCTGAGCAGGTGTGGACAGCTTTTTTCCCTTAATAAATGAAATAATCATTTTGTATTTACTAAAAAGTAACTAGTAATGTTACAATTTGTTTGATAATCTGAATCGTTTGTGACAAATTAAAAAAAAAAAAAAATCAGGAAGGGGGTCAAATACTTTTTCACAGCACTGTATTCCTTCACTTTTATATTGTGCGATGACCATGTTGCATTTAATGCAGTACCTTTGTGAATGGACAAGAACAATTATATAAATTATTAGAATGATTTCCAGAGTTGTCTTATTATTGGGTTTATTGAGAAAATGCATTATCTAAATAATACTGGACTTTTAGGGCATACCAGGTCTGATCTATGGTGCAGTACTGACATGCTCCTTGGATCACACGTTAAATCTATGTTAAGTATTGAGTTCAGATTAAACAGATAAACACTGATGTGTACAGTACAGCTGCCGTTCTTGTTCAGCAGTGTTGTGATGAATAAAGCTTTTATCATTTCAATGTTTTTTTGTTTGTTTTTTTTGCTGTTGCCTTCAGTGGGTACATATATGATGAAGATGGATAGTTTTTTTTCTCTGCAAAACCTGAAATGGGATCCTTTGTTCAATACAACCTTTTTTTTTTTAATCTTTATTTTATTCATTAGGTCAGAGACTTTCTGATGTGGCTGTCCTGAAAGTGTCTCACAGTAAAGTGTCATGTCATTCTTGTATTGGTGTATGTTAGGTTTTCTTTGAGTGCATTTACGTTTATGGATGAATACAAAATAAGAGGATTATATAAAACAATAAAAAACGTGTTTTATTTATTTATTTTTGGTCGAATTATTTTGTCTTCTAAAATGATACATCTCTCTGTGTGTGTATGTGTGTTTTTTTTTTTTTTTTTTGTAAATCAATCTTGGCTCTAAAATACAACCTGTTTTCACAACAGGTAGGCTAAATACCCGTGTGTGACGCAAAACACGTTACAGTATAGCACCTGCGGTGAGTGTGTAAATAGTTGCCCGCTGGAGCAGAGATATGAGGACTAAAGTTCAAAGGTTTGAGATGGAAACTCCACTTAAAGAGGCATAAGGTAAGGACAGCAGCAAAAAAAGTAAAAGTTATTTTGAAGCGGACACCGTCGAGTCGAGCAGGTGAACTGTACACGCAGCAGGAAGAACTACAAATGAACTTCGCACCCTGCTTATTGTTAAGTCCTGCATTTATTTTAGTGACGGTAAACTTCATTCATCTGTAAGTGAAAATGCGTCACGTAGTGTAGCTACATATTAAAAGTCGCTGAAAGACTTGTTGGACACAGGGACAGTTAATACGCTTTTTTTTTTACCTCGGTTTTCAAAGTCGCGCGTTGTTTCACGCATTTTAAAATAAAGGTTACAAACTGGCAGCCCTAATATGTATTATTTTGTTTTTTGCTTGATGTTCGTGTGCATGGTGGTTCGAGTTGAGTTTTCGTGCGGTGTTTTACAGGCAAGTTAAAAAAAAAAAGTAGGACATCAAATATTGCAAAAGACAACAGGGACATGATCGCCAGTGACTGTGCCACTAATCCTGTATGGATTTATCAGTAAAGACGCTGCCGCAGCCCAGTGTTTGCCAAACGCCTTCTCTTTGTAGAGCGTGATCATCTAGAAGTTACCACCACAGCAACAGTGGATCTTTTATCCTGACCTCATACATCACATTTCTTTTTGCCCCAGAGATCAAGCCTATCACATGATGAGCCTCTGTCGGTGCTTCTACAACTGAGGGATCGTTCAGGGTTGTTCTACAACTGAAACATTTCAGTTTAGAGTCTAAAAGCACCAGAACAACAACGCCGTATGATGCAACCTTTCTCAAAAGTCAGGCTCACTGAGCAAAGGGAACATGTGCAGGCCTGGCTGACACCTACTGCACTAGGTCCTTCTTCACTGTGGGATTACAGTAGTACATCCTCAGATAGAGAGAAACTGGTAACAAAATACTCTTGACTTTGTACAGCAGCAGATGGTGGAAGGAGCCTTATAATAATTGTTAGCGTAATGTTCTTGGTAGTGATGGTGACAGACAATGTGTTGGAGGAGAATTGTGCAACATAGGCCATAACATACAGTAGCCTATGACAGTCAAGTGTCATCGTCTTCACCAGACTGATCTTCTTAGCTGACACAGGTCTTTTTATGTCTTTTTATCTATTTTTATATGATTATGG